>WBMZ01013880.1:0-136880 GCA_013400975.1 Atrichornis clamosus
AACACAAACCCACCACAAATAATCTGTCTACTTTTATTTTTAATGGAAGTAGCTATATTAGGTATGTATAGCTCATTAAAATCTAACAGTCTAATAGAATACTTTTCTCCTTTTGGATATTTCTTAATGAAGTCAGAACTCCAACTTCTGACTTTGAGAAATTTTTTTATCCTAAAATCCTAAATCCACAGACTTGAGAAGCCAGAGTTAGTTACATTCCTTAGCATGGACAACAGAACTATGGGTTATTAGCCCAATGAAAAGGTTGCCTTATACTTGTGCACCTCCACTTAAATAAATTCCTTCCCATCACCTCTCCCAAAGCAATGGCAAGGGATTGAATAGAGGAAGAAATCATTGCAGACACTTGTCTTATTCAGCACTGTGTTTCAGGAGATTTAGATGTATTAACAACTACAGCTAAACAGCTAAAGGAAATTAATTTAGTTAAATTAATTCAGTCGTAAATTTCTGTGCCTTTTTGTTACTTTACAACAAATTTTATGGGAATTTACAGATCTCTGAACTGTGGATTGATTTTCACTTTTACCAATGAAATCCTATGCAAACACTTTTTAAATAAGCATTATTCAGGCTTTCTTTTCTCGAGTATAGTATATAATGTGTTCAAATGGGTGATTTTTTTTGGAAATGTCATCTGGGCTCTACCCATAGTTACCTCTTTAGCATACCAGGAACACTTTGAAATTCTGCTCACCAAATGTCTTCACCAGGTGTTTTAGAAACCAGTACTTTAGTTGTAAATCTAGATCACCAAGATTGATAGATCGGTTGATACCCAGGACAGCAATGCCATTGCCTCATATAACTTGAAAAACAGTCCCCAGGAAAGCCAGAGATGGTATGAACAGGATGGTCATAAATGGTCCTGTTTTGTTCTTCACTGAATGTTCTTTCAGCAGAAACTGGTGGGACCCTGCCTTCACACAGCTCACGTAAGCCAAGAATAAGAAGACTTTTGTTGGGACTTGTGAGACTGCATAAACAGTTTTTGGGTATTTTTTTCCTTAGTTTGTAATTGAGAAGCAAACAGAAGAAGCATATTCAAAAGCTAAATAGTGAAAAATAAAAGGAGAAGATAATAAAATATAATAACTAGCAATATTACTACTAATAAATAATAATAACTACTAATAATTACAAGAAAAATACCATTTTTTTATCGTAATAAAGTTTTAGTTTAGTGTTGGAAGGAAATTTCTCCCTCATTTTTTAATGTATTTTTCCATGTGACAGCTCTGGTAGGGGAAAATTGCAGGAACAGCTGGTATATGGTTTTCACTCACTGTCATATACTGAGGAGTTACATTCAGGGACCAGCACATGGCAGAAAGTCCAAAATAAACATAAGAAAAAAAGGAGAGTCCTTGTGTTAGAAAGATGATATTAGAAACAAAAGAGAACATCCAAAATCCCAAAGTGAGGAGCTCCTTGTTAATCTATCAGGCCTTGTGTTGGCTTTGCTTACTACTTATTTGTAGGGATGGGCCATTCTTGAGTTCAGAGTAAATCATATTTAAAAATCACCCAGTTCTCCTGAACCCTGATTTCCCCCAAGACTGTATCCCACGAGATTCTCCCAAGCAGATCTTTGGATGTGTGGATGTAGAAAAGAATCACTCTCCATCAAACTGTGTCTCCACTATCCTTTGCAGATAAGCATCATTGGGAAAGGAGGATTTGTCTCAAAAGATTCCCTCAAAATGTTGGTAGCCAACAAGTGCTGAGCAAGTAAACTCCAAGGAACTAAAAGAATTAGAGCAAAGGCAGCAGGTGCAGGAGACACAGCACCACCGGACAAGTCAGAGTAGTAAAATGAGAAGGAAAGTAGGTATGGAAGAGATACAATCAGAGGGCTAGAAGAAGAAGCGGTGAAAGGTTACATTTCTGAGGCAGAGGTCACAAAAAAGTGAGCGTGTTGACATTGTGAATGTTCTCGCCTGAAGAAAAATACAATACTGAGATTTTGCAAAAGACAATGAAAATTCCAAAATGTGTTGTAAATACTGGAGAAATGAATTCTTTCCTCTATTAGAGCTCTACATTTTTCTTTCTGCCTTCTGTGAAGTAAATGCTGGCTTTCAGAAGTACAATTGACTAACACGGTGTGCTTATAGAGAAGAAAAGAACCAGATTATGCTGAAATAAAGTTGAGGTGATAGATGTGTCATGCTGAGCACAACAGGATAAGCAAGCCACATCTGTATTTTCCTCTTGAGAATGTGCTAAGCTGCTGAATGAAAAAACTCTGAGAAAGACAGCAATAAGGAGATCATGAGTAAGATCTGCAACCATGTTAATCTTACACTTAACAGCCTTTTGGCAAAGCACGGCAGCAAACAATAGGAGGAAGAGTAAGATAAAGAGGCTAAAACAATGCTCTGCACAGACTCAGCCCCACTCTTAGGGTTACCATATTACTGCCTGCAATTTTCAGGCTAAAACTGTGTCTATAGCGCACATGTGGCACTTCAGATACACCCAGGATCCATCACATCCCCTGATGGCTGAGGTATGCCTGTAGAGGTGATGCATCTCAGACTCCTTCTATGCTTGTGCCTTCACACATGACCCAAGCAACTCATGTGCAGGAAGTAAGTCCTGTACATCTTGATGGACAACTTGGCAGCTTCTATGATTGCAAATTAAGAAGCATCCAGGACTTTTGTCAGCAATTAAACACAGTCGTGCCTACTAATACACTGTAGGAACAACTTTCTGCTGAGGTTCTGGCCTGCGCCAAGACGCACCATTCCAGGAAAGAAGCCCCTGTGCTGGCTCTGCCAGCTGGCCTTGGCACTCACACACATTCCCAGACACAGGTAACTCAGTAGCTTAGTCAGTATGGCCTGCTGCCCACACTGACTGTAGGGCAAGGTCCTCCTGCCTACCAGGGCAATAATTTTCAGCAGAAAAATTCTTTGGCAGATATAATCTGTAACTACAATGCAACTTATATGCGTTACATACCCAAATGCACATGTAATGGAGAAGCAATCGTGATTACCCCACCCATGTACTTTGGGACACTTCATGTGCTTGTGCTGCATCACTCAGCTGCATTCCCAGTTGCCTCAGAGTGAATATGGTGAACTCATGCACCTCGTAGTAGGAGGGTGACTATAAAGTATATTAATAAGTTTGAGAGTGTAAGTAGACAAAGAGTAATAATTTTGAAATATAAGGAAAGGTTATTGTCTAATACCAACTACTTTTTAATAAAGCCCCATACTTTAAGCAACAACAAACCTACTTCTCTATGCTATTGATCTTCAATAGAAGAAATTCCATGTGTATGAACCCCATACTCTTTAATAACATTTTGCATCAAGCAGCAGAAATATTATTTTTGAGGCACGAACAAGGAGTGTTTACCTTTCTAAATATCTGATTAGCTTTTCTTTCTTTCACACTCCTGCATCTCCCCAAGCTGAGACCTGTCCTGCTTGGTCAAATGATACAGATTTTATTTATTTTCTGCAACAGCTCCTTCTTGGTGAAGTGACAGGGGGGCATCACTGCAGCAGGCTGACAGTGGCAGCTGCAGTGGGGGTTTTGCTGCACTTTGGTTGGTTGGATGTTCAAATTTGGGGTCCTTCTGCATATGCATGCCAAACAAATCTTCATATATTCTAAGGAAAAAACCCCACAAAACATAAATATTGCCAGTGATTTTATTTTCTGTGTGCGTGCTTTGAACCGGAGTTTTTACTTCACGCACATGTAATGCTTCTGCATGAGGAGGCCCAAACCCATGTATTAACATTAGAGAAAATAGATTCTTGCTCCTTGACAAGTGACAGAGATCTATTTGCAGGTAAAACAAACATTAAGATGATTTAAAATCCTATAATAGTGAGCTGGTATTCATTTACACTTCCTAACACTGGAGCATATAACTGCCAGCTGTATAGCCACAGAAAACCAGTCAAAAAATACTAAATTCTGCAAAATGGGTAGCAAAGTGAGAAAGTGCAGCTAATTTTAATTTAGTGTTTATGGTGGGTGAATTAGTTCTTTGAAATTATTTTTGTGTGGTGTATAAATGGAATTTAATCTATTAGGCTTTTCATGTTTTAGACCAAACAGACATTACTTTTCCATTTTTCTGTTAGTTTTACAGTTCATTTTCTGATATTAAGTATGGACCTCTCTTTTTGTTTCAGGACTAGCTTTAGATTGATAAAGACATATGCTGTGTCAAAATAGTGTTTTCTTCATAATTTGTCTTTATGATCGTAATGTCATAGTTCCTCTCTTGTGTATTGTATATTACTGATCTTGAAGACCTTGAAATCCATTTTAATTTTTAGAAATTCTCTATCATGGTTGTGAGGTATTTTAATGTTTAGCTTAAAATTACTTCATGGGCTTGGATTGTCACACCGTTTTCTTGTGTTCCTTTTTCAGTTCAAACAAGGTTTTGAAGAAGCAAGTCAATTTTTACTGCAGAGAAGTGATAAGTATAGCCAGAGGACAACTTTTAATAATGCTTCCTCTTCCTGAGCACTTCTTTCCTCCAGGAAAAGTAGTACACAGAAAGTGATAACCTATTGTAAAAGCATGTAATAGTGAAATTAGAAACACCAAAAAAAAATCAGTTTGACCAGCAAAGGACATTAAAACCAACAAACAACAGTCTCTCTCGATGTGCATCTGCAGTAAGAGGAACAGCAAGGTACCAGCTGGTCAACTACTTAACTGAGAGGGAAAATCATCCCTAAAAATGTTACATAATAATCATCATCTTAATATAATAATCAGATAATTAACACAATTGGCACAAGAGAGAAAAGGATACATCTCAGTTTTAAATAAGTTAGAGAGAATACCTATGAACTATATGTTTTAAACTGATGTGAGCATCAGGGCCATCACTGGGTGGCACTTGAACATGCGGCTGATTCAGTCACAGGGCAGTCAGGAGTTATCTTTCAGAACCAATGAAATCGGGTGATGCACAGAAAACTGGGGAAGGATGAGCATAATAACCACCTGGATTTCAAAACAAAGAACGAGTGAAAGGGAATTAGTATCATCAGCTTCATTTCATTCTCTAGAAAATTGTTAGGACAAGTCAATGGTTTATAAGCACCCTCAGAGAGAAAAAGTGAACCACCTATGGTCAATATGAATTCATCAAGAAGCTGGGTCACCCCAGTCTAACCTCCCTCCCTGACAGAGCAACAGGCACTGAGGACTGAAGAGCAGTAGATCTTACATGTTAATTTCAGTAAAGTTTTTAGCATTACTTCCATGACATTTTCGTAGGTAAATTGGAAGAATAAGGTCTAGGCAAGACTGTTACCCAGTTAGTCAAAAATGGATGGAACACCATTCTCACACAGTAATAGCAGCAACCACAGCAGAGTCAGTTCTGGCTCAGCTTCAGTTCCTTCCAGCATTTTAGTTAATGAGATGAGTGATGGGACAGTGAGTTCTGAGCAGAAGGCTGGGCTCGACGACTTACTGAGGGCCCTTCAGTGGGAATTATCCTGTGATAGCGTGGTCCTGTTCTTCTGAATTTGCAGATGATACCTACCTGGGAAATACCGTAAGCTTCTTGAGAGATAAGACTGGAATTTAAGATGATTTGGACAAGTTCAAGTTATGGTTTAAAAGCTTAAGATATCACTAAGAACTCATAAATACAATACACTTAGAAATAATTCTTCAAATACAGTAAGGGGAAAAAGTGACTAGAAGTGGTTTTACTGGAAAAGACACAGGGGTTATGTGGACCAAAATGAACCCAAGTCAAACTGGTCATGGACAAACAAACACTGATCTGGGACACAGGGCACAATTTTTAGGGCATTCTGACCAGTCCCACCTCTCTGCTTGGCCTCAGCTTGAGGTAACACATTCACTTTTGGGAACTGAACAGCAGTAAAGATTTGAACTAACTGGAGGGAGTCCACAGAAGATCAATGAAAATGATAAAAGTTTGAAAAACATGACCTATAAAGAAAGACTGATTATCAGGATTATTTAGCTTATACAATGAAAGAGCAAGAGAGACAAATCAACAGCCAAGCTATCTAAAAGGCTGCTGGAAAGACGAGAGGAAGAAGTTATTTTGTGTGCCTGTAAAGTGTAGATAAGACTAAATGGGCTTAAACAGCAGCAAGGAAGATTTGGGTTAAACACTAGGATAAGCTCTCTAATTGTAAGAACAGTGAAGCACTGAAACTGTCTCCATGAGTGAAGGCCCTGCAGGGTGGGTGAAGCAGACCTTCACCACCATCACCAGTACCCTAAGCAGTGTGAGACTACTGAGGAACACCAGGGACAAGTTGGCCTTCAGATTTCTGGCAGTCCTATTTTTCAGGTTCTAAATTACATTAATAAAATCATCCTTCTATTTGCAGCAAAAAAATTCTGTAATATTTAATCCTGATTTAAACATGCTTCATAGCTCACTTTCCTAATGCTTTGCTCTGCTCCAGTAGTCCTTAATCTTTTTATTTTTGTAACCATGTCACAATAATCAGATGCCAGAGAGAAGAACCAGAACCCCTTGTGACTGACATATCACACATATTTCTTTCTATTCCTCCCAAGTGTTATTTTGTTTTCTGCCTGAGATTCTATAAATCCTTTTTTATTAAATATTTGAGTACCACCAGCACCACTGTACATATAATTCCTCTCTACTGTCACCTACACACTTCATAAAGGTCTTGGTATTATTTCCCCCAAAATTTAGAAGATGCCAAACGGACAAGGTCTGTTCCCCAAATCCAGTAACACTCTACAAATTCCCTTGAATCACGTGGCTATTTTCACTGCCTTTCCATTTGATTTTGAAGGAACTGAAAAGACAACTGCAGATTTCCCCCTACTCAGATTAATTCACTGTAGGTAACATGACATACTTATCTGAAATAGGTGACATTGAATGTATTTCTAGATTACTTTTTAAGCTGCCCTACACAGTGAAGAACATTATTAGACTTGCGTGGCAGTGCAAGCAAGGAATGTCATAACCAGGAGACTAGAGTAATGTGCTGAAATTCCTATTTTAGGAAATCAAAACAATGACCCTTAACTGGAAAAATGTTGAGCATACTGTAGCTTAGATTTTATAACCAGAAAAATACAATCAAATGTCATTTTTAAGATACTAGCCATGAACTTTTGCAATTTTATCCTAAATCTAGCTGTGGACCTGTTTTTCCTTAAATATTTCAATTTCTCTCCCAACTTAGAGCTACAAAAGATGTTCTTAATGTTTGCAATTCTACACAGATACTGAAAAGTTAAAACAATTGGCAGGATCACTTGTTCCAAAAATGTAACTAAGCTTCTTCTTCTGTAGTCTCAGGCCGACTATCTCCTTATCCATGCTTCTTTCCAGTGACAGACTTGGTTAACACTGAGTTGGACTGGATGACCTGAGAGACTTTTTCCAGCCTTAACAATTCTATGGTTGTATCTTTGTTGGTTCTGGTTTCCTAATACTCTGAGGACACTTTGGACATGTTGAACTGGAAATGCTCACTTCTGGATGGAACTTGGGACTATGGCCTATTCTGACTCCTGCAGGTCAGCTCCTGTTCACACTCATTTGCTAATTCTATTCTTTTTCCCAAAGACTCCACCCTATTCTGCATGATGCAGAAGCAAATGAATGAAAGTTGAGGCATTGTGTACAAATCTCTTCACTGTTGCCCAGATTTGCGCTTTTAAACAACAGAAATGTACACAGTACTAGCAAAGATACTTCAAAATGGATGTTGGGCTGAGAGTTCACAATGAAGGGGAATGAAAAAGTGATTTGCTGAATGGATCTCAGCAGCAGTTGGGAATCAGAAACAAGTAAGACTACAGTAAAGACCAATATTTACAAAACCCCTGTCTTGGATTGAGCACATGACACCATTTTGTTATCTCATATCGCTGCTGTATACTAAACATGAATTCTGTGCCTCTGACTCAATTCCAAGAATTTTCAAGGACAAACACAAATACTCCTGTGCTGGGACTCAGGCAGGTTTGGTTTTGTTCTTTTTTCTTCTCTCACTCACTGCTAAGCTCTCGGCTCTGCCACAAGCAGCAGGGAAGAGAGAGTTGGTTTTTTTTTCTTTTTTTTTTTCATTTTGGACAGGTTTTTTTTTTCCGGCTCTGTTTCTCAGGAGAGAGAGACGGAAAACAAATTTTTTTCCCTTCTTAGCTTGCTAAGACAAGTTTTTTTCCTTGGGATCTTCTTCTTTTTCCCTGAAACTGCTTCTCAACCGAGCTCAGGTCCAGGACAGAAGGTCATCCCATTGCTGGCATCACTGAGGGGAGGGGCCCTGCCTCACCCGTCAGTGGGGGACCACGCCAAGGACTCTGTACTTTACACAGGTTTCTCCATCGCAAGTAGTTTATCATTCAATATTGTTCATTTCTTTCCTATGCCTTGTCAATAAAACAGGTTTTTTTCACTCTACGTCTAAGGAATTGCCTCTGTCTGGACCTGGTGGGGGAGGGGTGGCTAATAGTCTACCTGCCCCCGGGAGGGCGTTTTCCTCCTTATATTTTCTCAAACCGAGACAAACCCTCACAACTTTCCCTTTATATTGATATCAACAGACATTTATTTTCTCAATATAACAATGATTTCTTATTAATAGAAGTCAATTATCCAGTATAATCAGCTTACTGCCCTGCTGGCACATGCATGAGGACACTCAGAGATACTGGAAGCAAGCTCTCAGCTCTTTGTTGGAAAGACATGGAGATAAAACTGATGGACGAACTAAGCTCTACAAGACCAGGACAAAAGACACAAAACAGTGAGGTGACCTGTACACAGAAACTCACATTTATCCAGAGTGTCATCAGCCTCAAAAAGTACAATCCTTTTTCCTCCATGAATATGTGAAGCAACTGCTGATTTCATCACTGATGGTGAATCAATAGGCACCTCCCAAACTGCGAGCATGAACCTTCAATACTTAAATGTCTGACATTTAACTGAGACGTAAAAAGCTTCTCTCATCGGTGCCTCCTATGTATATGCAGAATGCCAATGTACAGGCCTCTGAATTATATCAATGAATATTGCTTTATTTGTCTGTCCAACTCTGTTTCTACAAAAACCCAGCCATACCAATGATGTACTCTGCCTCCACAAGCAGTCACCAGCAGGTAACAGTGCATGCCTACCCTCTTTGTCATGGAAAGCTGTCTCCAAGGTGGTGGTGCTCCAAGGTGTTTGAACTGAATAGATTTACATTAGATTCAGGGAGGTTTAGATTAGATTTTAGCAAGAAATTCTCTACTGTGAGGATGGTGAGGCACTGGAACAGGTTGCTCAGAGAAGCTCTGGATGCCCCATCTTTGGAAGTGTTCAAGGCCAGGTTGGACAGTGCTTTGAGCAACCTGGTTTAGTGGAAGGTGTTCCTGGCCACAGCAGGGGGTTGGAACTAGATGATTTAATTTAATTTAAGATTCCTTCCAACTGGAACCATTCTATGGCTGCAATTTGTTGGTCCTTCCACTGCATGTCCCGTCATCCAACAAAGGCCAGGCTTGGTAACAGCGCACGCTCTGCGCACCAAGCAGTGGCAATACCTTCATCTATATTCTGTGGAGCACCTCGATACAAAGAGCTTTGTTGCTGTTTCCCTTCATTCACGAGTGACAAAGGAAACTGCAGGGAGGAAAAAAAAGCTCTCACCCTGGCCCGGGGAAGAATTTTTTCCAGTGTATCAGTACTTCAATTCCAGACTGCACGACTCAGACAGTGCCAAGTGCAGGAAAGGATGATGTGAGCTTCAGGGCATCATTTCTACTGAAAGCCAAGGTCCAGGACTGGGGAGGGGGAAGGAAGGCTTGTTTTTGCTACAACTAAGACTCTGCACTGAAGGAAGACGAGCCCAGAAACCCTCTGGATTCGTGGCAGGCTTTCCCCGTGCTGTGCGCTCTTGCTGAGGGACAGGAATACTTGGAGACCGCAGCAGCGTGTTTTCTCCTGATGCCATCTGCTGGCTGAACTGCCAGGGTAAAGCTGGGCTCACCCAGGCAGAGACAGCACACCGACCTAAAAGTAATCACAAGGCTTCTCTCAGCAACAGTACAAGCTCCTTAGTAAATCACACAGAAAAACCGAATACTTGCTTTTTTAGATGGAATAAAAATACACAAAAATATTTTACAGGTTTAAAATGAAGGGAAAGGACAAAAATGAATATTTAGCTGGTACAAATCTAACACAATGATTTACATTACACTGCTTAGATGAAAAATAAAATAATAATAAAAAAGTTCTTACTGTCAGAAGCAGAGCTCGTCCCTGCTTTGGCCTATGCAAAAAAAAGTAGTTCTAAGAATAAAGTTAAATAATCTTCATGACAGTTGAGGTTGAGGGAGTTTGCCAGGTGGGTACTGGATATGCAAAAAGGGTCACTGGATTATACATTACAGAGGCTGATACTGCCTTTCTGCATTTAGACAGATTCTGGCAGACAGGGCTGTCATCTGCTGCTAACAAGACCCTCAGATGGTATCAAATCTGAAATAATAATGACAGGAGGCTGGACAAATGATGGTGTTTAGTTCTGGTACTTCTGAGCAAGCTAGTGAAAGAGCTGTTTGTTGCCCACCCTGTAACATTTGCACCTGCATCATCAGTACTCAAAGCTCCATTTGCAGGTTAACATGATGAAAACTATTTTTTCTTTAATTTTATATAATGGCTACTGAATTTCTATTTCAGGAAGGCCTTCCAGACCTGAAGAGATAACTGCTTTGAGGACTATAACTTGGACTGGTTGCCTTTCATGCACCATGGACATTTAATTCCTCCTGCTGTGGGGGTGGGAAATCAGGGAATTGCATGCCAGGACAGTTGCTGTTGTTAAGCGTGTTCTGGACGGGGTTGCAGATGGAAGCAAAGCGCAGCATACACCCAGCATAAACTACCCAAAGCAATAGAATCACTTTCATCCACAAACTATTCTACTTACAACAACTCAATATACAACACCTAGTTTTATTTTACTAGTTTAAGATGATTAATACTTGAATTACATCAGAAGTCATTCAAACTGTGTCTTACATCATCATAATTGAAAAATCCTTTACAAAGGGCTGTTTTTTCTCTCACACTTCTAGTTCATAAACCTGTACACACAATGGACGTGCACAAGCAGGATCTCCTGCCTAAGGCACTGAACATAAAATAAATAAACAAATGACAAATTTTACTTTATCTCTTTATTTTTTTCCAGAGTATTTTAATATTGAAGCCCAAGTTGTTATTTTCAAGGGGCAGGGAAGGGGTAAAGGAAAGGGAGAAGAGAAAAGTTATGAAGACAAATTATTTTATTTAATTTATGGTTTTGTGAATGGTCATTTCTGTAGGCAACAAAAGGTTGTTTTCTTAAAAAAAAATAATAAACAGCACCATTAAAGAAAGCATGATCCCTGAATTCTAAACAAAACACTGTCTTGAAACACAAAAAATTGCTAAAATGCTTGTTTCACCCAGTCACATCTGGTGGGGTAACAAAGCAAAGCATAACAGCATTAAACTGTAGCAATCTTGCTGAAACCAACTACACCCCCTTCTGAAGATTCAGAGAACCACTTTCCGAGCTTGTCCTGTGGGAATAACATTTTCTTTGGTAGAGGACTGAAGGAGGGTATTTACTTCACTGAATGCAGATAGAAAAAATATTTATGCACGTTAGGGATCTCCCCAGTAAATCTGTATTTCTCATGCATGTTAGGTATGAGTGGATTTCACATTGCTGTTATACTGCCGGAGTAATACTGCCCTATAAAGGCATAGAATGGCTAATGTTGAACAGATGTAAACATTCAGAATACTGACAAAAAAAAATACATACACACAAAAAACCCTGTACTGAAAGTGTGGATCGAGTTAAGTTTCTGTAAAGCAGAAAAAATATTTTACAGCAGTACAAGAGAATTATGGCAACAAAGTAAAGCACTTTTCTTGTAACATTCATGAACAGTACAAATACAACAAAGTTATTCTACGGACTAAATTATTCTTTAACTATCAAATATAGTACAAAGCGAAATATTATGTGCTATAAAAGAAGCAGCTCCTTAAATTAGACTAAAAAATGCTTTTTTTTCTTCCGTTGGTTTTACAGTGACAAAGCATGATGACCGAAGACAACAGGATTTCATAGTTTCAGAAACATTTAGCTACACAGGTCCATGATAAATCCACTGAATATTTCGTTGCTTTTCCCCCAGTGTTCTGCAGAGCCACAGAAGATGAACTGCTGTGCTTCTGCCAGGAGACTGCAGAAGTCATTCAGTGTTCAGAGCAGGGGCCTTCACATGTGTCAGCTAAAATGATCCCTTTTGGTGACACTTCTCAGCTCATCTTTTTATCCTGGTATTCACCACACCTTGGAAAAACTGCTAAACCAGAGGCTACAATAACGATTCTGAAATTGTGCGTGTGTTCATAAGGGGAAGGGGGTGCAGCATAAGGTAATTTTACTTCAGAAATTGCATTATAAAGCACCATATGCACCAGCTTAAAAACTGTGCAAGGAATTGCAGGGCCCTGAAAAACCATCTGCACATTCTGCAGCTTACCCTGACAACATGCACCACCCTCGAGAAGAAAGTCTATAGTACAGAGAATATACCTTTCGCTTTATGGCTCAACCTTTATTTTTGTCTTTTAAATGCTATTTCACGTACTAGATCTCAGCAGATAAATAAAATGCAAACAGGGAGCATCCAGTTCACCATTTCTTTTTTTTAACATCATTTCAAAGTGAGTTTCTGCTTGGAAAGTTATTTCAGAACAGAAACACACAAACACACTCACTGCAAATGCCCTAACATTATCTGCATATCTCACAGGTATGCAATTAAAACAATAAAGAGGGAGGAAAGAAAAAAAGTGTTTCTCCCTGTCACCCAAAAGTGCTGCTCCAGGGGTAGGAGTAGGGGAACAATTCTGGAGATTTAAAAAAAAAAAAAAAAGGTAAATTATACATGCTGGACACTGGGACACATACGTACGTACACACAAACACAGAGCAGTGTGTTCTTAAGTAATTATTTCACCACTTTTCAGTGCATAAACTATTAACACCCCACGGTGCAAACTGCATGGTCATTAGAAAACACGATGACATCAAGCCTGAAACCTGAACAATCAAACAAGGAAAAAGACGTCATTCAAAATTAACCTCTAAATGTGACAGAGTTCTTATCAAAGACCTAGGGTCGCTCTCCCCTAAGCATTTGTGTGATAGCAGAATCCAAGTAAGGTCTTCAGTCACACTGGGATTCAATCAGGCTCTCATATCACCGTGGTTGCTTTTGAGTATTTTAATACCCTAAACCTAATCCGTAACAACACTTCACCACTGTTGCTAACTAAATACTCGAATTTATTCCTGGTGCAACTCCAATGACTCAAGAATGGAAGGAGCGGAACTGCACTATGGAAGAGTTTGGTCAGTCGTGTAATGTAACATAGCACCATCCAGTCTAATGCCATTTTAAATACATTTTATCATGACCTCACAAATGCAAGTTGAAATCCTGATACAAAAATGACAATATGACATGAATGAGTCACCTACCACATTAGTCACACTCTTGCCCTTCAAACAAAGTAAAACTATTTTGTGGCCGGAATTTATTTCTGTATTATGCCAGTCAATACAAGAACTATTTCATGATGCAAGTACAAACAAATATTGACTTATGTGCTGTGGACAGGAAAACCTGAGCTAGAAATAAGGATTCCCAGCAGGCTTATATAAACATAGGTAAATAGAAGACTAAGACTGGTTGCTCTTTTTTTTTTTTTTTAAAATAGAAGTATCCTAGCTCTACCAAGTATAAATACAATGCAATACAATTCCGATACAAAGGCTCCTCAAATGTGAATTTGATAAGCATTAACCGACTGCACTCATGCTTACTCATGAGTATTTCCCAGTTGCTTTTTCACCAGCAGCTGGCATAGCAGTGGATGCTAATTTTCACTTGGTTACTTTTAGGTTTTTGCTTGGCTGGCTTATTTTCCTACCAGAAGACCTGAAAGTGCTGAGAAGCCGTTCCTTAGTTCACATGTCATATTAAGGAGCACTTTTGTATAGAAAAAATATATTATTGTATCAGCAACAAATTTGTTAGTTATTACAAATGGCCTTTGTACCACACAGTGTCAAAAATAATATTGTTATGTTGCTAATTACAATAAAAGAGAACATCAAGGTGCACCATAGAGCTTCCTATGACAGGAATGTATGTTGTAGATATTCCAGCTCACTTTTAAGACAATAAACGGCATTTATTATGTTTGTGAAAATGGTCCCGCAAGAAAATAAATGTGGTTCCTTCATTCAGTAGAACCTCACTAATATGCATCTGAGCCAGGGAACCTGGCTACAGCTGATGAATAAGTACACAAACAAAGATCAGATAAAAAAGTATACTTTTCATTTCCTAAATATAGTTCTGTCATTCGCATTAATAATTCAGAATGCAACAGCTTACTGCAAGATGAAACCCAAGCAGTATTATATCTCACAAATTCTTACTACACCACTGTCTTAAAACTGCGGAAGTAAAATCAGTTTTCTTGAGCAAGCTGTAAGGTCTTTTGATTAGTGAGGTTCTACTGTGATGATAAAAAACCCCAACAAACGTTCCTCTGTGATGGTGACATTTGGGCAGACCCAACCACATATTGGCAGATGGATGACTTGCACTCCGTATTTTGTGTTCTTGAAGTGGAAGTAAAAAAACCCCAAGGTGTTTTCATTTCCCCAGCAACTGCACGTGCTTTATCTCTTTACAACATTTTCCTTTTATGTGACTAGGACCCCAAAATCACCATTCTTCTTCTCTGCTGTTATGGTGGCTACCACATCTGGAATGCAGCTTTAGTCCTGAACGTAAATACAGTACTGAATAAATACTGAAGGTTACTTTAAAGATGCAGTATCCCTTTAAAAAATATATTTTGCTTCCAAATTTCTAAATGGGTCTTATTCCTTTGAGGAAAAGAAAGGCAGTGTTGTAAGTCATTCTAAGAATTATTTTAAATGGCAAAACTCTTAGATGTTATTTGAATAGAGTAACTCACACAAGAGGAAAAAGAAATTATAATCTAACATTCAACCAATATGCAATTAAAATCTTTCCTTATTCATTCATCAGAAGAACGCATCACTTTTAGGCCACAGAAAGGCTAAGACCTCAAGAACAAATTACATAAGTCTGACCTTGTATATATATATATACAAGGGATACATTTGGGATGGACAAATCTAGTGGACAGCTTAGAGAGACAAATACAAATAAAGACCATTTGAGTGAGAAACAGGAAGAGAAAACAGGTTTCTAATCTCCAGCAGAGAAGCTCCTTTCTCCAGACTCTACTGAAGCCACTGTGTTTCCAGTGTTGGTCCCACAAACTCATCGTATATACAAATCTTTCTCAAGGAATCAACAAGAAGAGATGATGAGTAAGATTTGAGTTCCACAGTCCCTGGCAGGCACATAAGGAAACTCCTCTAACAATCTAAATTCCTCTTTTAATTTTTGTTAGGTGAAGTGACTGTATTTTCGCCCTAGATAGTGAAAATCAATCAAAGAAAACAATCTTGTCAGCACAAAAACTGCAAACTGATTTGAAACTACGATGGTCAGTACCCCACACCTCGCCACTAGGCCACTCAAAACAGTTGCTATTCAGTGTGTTATTCATTCTGCATAGTTACTCCACTTCTTACAGTGCTATTCTTCCACTAATCTTTAACCTGCAGCTTGGATCAACTATCAAAAAGTGGAGAAAAAATGTGCTGCACTTTGTGCAAATAAATAGAAGCTACGAATGACATGCATTAATGCATTTTTCTTTTTTTTTTTCAGCACAGCAAGAGAGCTCATAGAAGCTTCAGTAACAAGGCTGTCGTTTTTTTAAACTACTTCTACAGGTTTCACCTTCTTCCCAGAAAATGGCACTCAGGCAGTAATAACTAAGTTCTGAAAGCACCATGTAGAAGAAAAAAAAAAAACAACAACAAAAAAAACCAGTTTAAAAAAAAATATATCAATCCACTAATTGCAAACCATTAGTGGCCTAAACTGTTCCAGTTTCTCTGTTCCTTTGTCCTGCTCTCCCATGTTGATAAGGGATACTGCATCTTTGATTCAGCTCCTACCGCACCACCAGACAAGCTACACACAGTTTGGAAGGCCCTATGCAGTCATCATGACAGAAGGCTCCGCAGCCTTTGCACACGATCATGGCTTTCAGCCTGCAAGAGCATTTCAGTTCCAGTTCATCGGCATTGCTGCTGTCAGCAAATTTCTGAACCGGGATCTGCGCATTCTGGTTAGACAGGCCTGTGGCAGTGTTTGAACCACTTCCTAAAATCCCAATCGATTTCTCAATTGCAGATGCTGCCCTTTTGAAGCTTGTGCTACCAAAGTGTATTGTTGGATAATTTCCACAGAGCTGCTGCTGCTGCTGCTGCTGCTGCTGTGGGTGCTGCGTCTGTATTTTCTGAGCAGCAAGTTGGGTAAAAGGCTTCTGTGGCTCAGAAAGTAAATAGGAAGAGAAATCTGCATTTTTTAATGCAAATGCTTTTAACTGTTCTTTCACTTCGTTCTGATCATAGGAAGCTTGTTTCATGCCTAGTTCGCAGCTGCTGCTTAAACCTTCCTCAAAAGAAATAGGTTCAGATTTTATATTGCTACAGATGCTTGCTGACTGAGGCCAACTAAGTCTTTTAGTGGTTTCCATAGTAACTGTCGGTTGTTTTTGATCAGAGGGGACTTCTGCATTTGGGTGAGGAGGGGGAGGAGGTGGCAGGGGTGGAGGGGGGGCAGGGGGATGCGCTAATGTTTTACTCTGAAGAGTTTGAGAGGCACTGGCAATGTCATCACCTTCCTTAATTTGAATATTAGGGGAAAACACACTTCCTAGCCTCAACTGGTGAGCTGCTGTAGAAATATTCACGTCTCCCAAGCCCTTCTGTTCCAGGTGTCTGCTAAAAGCAAACGCGTTGCAGCCAGGTGGGCCTTTTGAAGTAGTTTGCAACAAAGCTGCCGTAGGAATGGGGCCTCTTGCAGCCATGGACATTTGGTAAAAATGCTGTCTGTGTGAGGTACTGGCTTCTGCATGAAAGCTGCCATTTTTATCAATGTGAAATAAGCTCTGCTGGAAACTGCATGAAGGCAATGGTCTCTTCTGCTGCTTGATCTCTGGGCTGTGAGCGATTCGGCTCTGAATGGCGTGTTTGTTCAGCCACTCCTGCTTAAATGGCTGCCCGTGCCCTAGCTGATTCATGCTGGAACTAATTACACAAGGAGCCACTTTAACATCTGTGTCCATTGACACCTTCCCAGGCTCACATTTAATTTGAGCATGTTCCCCTATAGTCCTGGCCATCCTCTTTTTCGGATGGTTTTCACGCTTTCTGATTTGCAGCGGGGCTATGCTGCCTGCTGTAAATCCTTTACCATCTGGATTAGCAGAGTTGGAAGCATGTTCAACAATATTTCTCTCGGACACTGCTGTTTTACATACTGAGGTAGTTTGCAAAGGCAAGGGAAGCCTGTTAATTTCTAGTTTGGCTCCTGATCTGGGCTGCGGCAGCACTTTCTCTAAAGGCAGATTGCCTTGCAGTAACTGTGTCACTAAAGGATTGTTGGCCTCCACTGACGACAAGCGACAGCTAGAGCCCCCGGCACTCGTAACTCTCTTTAGGGTTTCGGTTGTCAGGGACAGGGAGTCTTCCATGGAATCCGCGATGGATGTCTTGGAGGTCTGCGGTGGCTGTGCGCTCGTGGCTATTTCTGCAGTCTGGGCAGGCATTTCAGGTCCTGTAAAATCCTCAGTGTCCATCCTGAAGCACTTGTCAGACTCATTAGTTTCCGATTTAACAGGAACAGCAATGCTTGTCAAAAGACTCCTGGATTGCAGTTCTGACATTTGTGTGTAACTGGAAGGTTCGCTTTTTACACTTTTTAAGCAGTTTTGCTCTGCGTATTCTTTATGCTTACCAGAGGTAAGATGGCTGACCACTGGCTGGTCTGTATTCATTGCCTCTTCATCACGCCAACAAATTCTATTGTTAGTGTTGTACTGACTGGCACAGGCAGCACTGGTTTCATTCTTCAGTGTTGAAGGACCTCTTAATTGCTCAGCAAAGCCTTGGCTGGGAGTAACCACCTCAATTAATTTATCCTGAGGAGCAAGAGGCACTTCTCGAAGACTTGAACAACCTGCCTGCAAGTTCTTGCTGTCTTGCTTTGCTGTAATGGCAATAAAGCTGGAACTGTGCTCAAGATTTTCATTAGGGACCACTTCAGGCCTGCTTATGACAGACACCTGAGGACAGGCTATACTTTGTAAGGCAGCTTCTGTCCTTACAGGTCTGCTCTGCAGGTCAATGCTGTTCTCTGCATTTTCAATAGAAGAAGAAAGTGACAGAGTGGAATTCTGATTTGTAGTGTGGTCAACAATGACTTTGCAAGGTATAGACCTATTCATGGCAGTTTGCGTAAAGCTCACTGGCTGAGATTTGCCAGAGAGATCCATCCGGTTTCGTGCTCCAGAGCTTTTTTCCAAGAGATCAGCACTCAGTTTAGTCGTGTTATCATAAGAGCTTATTGTCACCATGTTACCAGTAAACATTGAAATGGGCGGCCTTGCAACAGAATCTGCTGCTGCAAGTGCCTCACTGCAACTTAAAGCTGACCTTACGGTGGTGTGAATGGAGACAGTGCTGTGCTCGTTACACCCAGTTATGGCTATCTTATCAGAAGGAAATCTGTTGGTAGTCCCCACTGGGGGAATCAGTACAGAACTACCAGAGAGATGATTTGGCAAATTACTTGCAATAGATGAAGCTGGCACAGTGGCATAATGACTGGAGACTGCGTTATTCACATTGCTACTGGGTAGCGGCAACCTTTTGTCATCGATGGTATTTGATAAGACTGTGTTGTCTATGGAGACTGGTACATTACTGTTATCAATACATTTTGGTCCAGCGGTTATGCACGGAGTATCAGCCCCTTGGATGGTTTTCAGCATATTTATATTACAAGCTGAAATTGCTGTGTTTGTGCTGTCAACAGACATTAACACAGAGGATTTATCAACAGAACTTGCGAAAGAAAGTTCTTTAATTGCTCCAGACATAGCAGTGCTGCAAACACACACAGAGACTGAACTTTTATTATAAAGCACTGGCACACTGTTACTTTCAGTAGAGGTAGATGAAATAATTTTGTCACACAATTGTGGCACAGGTATATTTTCATCAGAACTGTGCACAGATATCTCAGTAGCAGTTTCTGGTAATGTAGCTGTGTTAAGGGACTGCTGCAATAAAGTGGTGGTCTCACGGTGATGAGAAGACTTGTTGCTAGGGGACCTGCAGTTAGGATTAACTATAATGACACCAGTGGAACCTTCAATCTTTGTGTCAGTAGTCGTGGGTATCTCCAGAGACGAGGTACTTTCCTTTGAGCTGAACTGCGACTTTGATTCTTTATTAGTCTGGAGTAAATGAGCTCTGGCTTGATGCTTTGCAAATAGCTTGGCCTTTGTTTGCTCCTTGATGTGTGCCAGCGTTCTTGTCTTTCCACCTTCGCATGGGGTCCCCATTGCTCCAGAGACTATGCTCGCAGCTGCTGCCACGGCTGCTGCAGCTGCAGCTTCTCTTTGGGCTCTTGCTTGCTGAGCTCTTGCTTTGATATCTGCCAGAGTTCTAGCCCCAGTGTTTCTCCCACTGCTGACTGATGTACTTGGGGAAGCTCGAGGTTCTGGTTTAGAAACAGGTTGGCTCTTGATGATAAAAGGTGGTCCAATTTTTGAAAGCTGAATCTAAAGGAAAAAGAATAAAGAAACCCCAGTAATTTTAATGAGATCATCAACTGACTAAAATAACCAGCTGTCTCTTTAAGGGTCAGAGAAATGTAATTAAGGGAATTACAGTTCAGCGCAGTTGGACAGAAAAATGCTAAAAATTAGTGATATTTACATTTCAATATTTTATCATCCTCCAGCGTGAATAACTGACACCCGTATTAGCCTACTCACACCAATCCTTCTGACAGGAATGAAGATTGAACTGGATGACAACATGATGCTTATCTGATACAATTTGTCAGACCTGTTTTATATGCAGTGCATCTAACTGAGGTGATCAATGAGCCTCATGCAGTGATGCTGGACAAGAACCTACAAGTAACCACTTCCTGCAAACACGTGAAAAATTTAACAATCATGGAGTGCTTTTCTCCTAGGTCTTTGACGAGTAAGATATTAGGAAGAGCCTATGTTTTGCTTACATACCAGACAAGAAATCTTGCCTTTAGATAGGATGTAGTGGTATCTCCACTGAGCCTGTTTTCCAAGTTCCATCACAGAGGACTTTAGAGGTATAAAAGAAGTGAGCCACTAAAGCATATGCCTTTCTTTCCCTTCCTCACTTGCATTATTAAGAGACTTGCTTTAATACATCCCTGGATAACTTGCACACTATTGCACTTCAAAAATGAAATCCTCAAACCTATAAATATTAAACCCACAAATATTAAAAATTTAAATACCTAGCACTTTAAGCAAAATAGTAACCTGTAATATCACTGAAATTATGAGGATGCTTTCAATTAGGCATATCTTTTTTCAGGATTAAGAGTCTTGGGACCACTTTGTAACTCATACACTCTCTCAGAATACCCTAAGGTTGGAAAAATAATTTCAGTTTCTTAAAATGGACGTATGTTTACTGCCTGTCCATAGTAATAGGACTTAGTGGTTAATGCTATGACTTATCTTCTGAAAGGAACTGAGAAGGAAACTAGGTAGTGTTTGTAGAAAAAGTAGTCGTAAGATATGATGGGAAGTGACAGCCATATAGCAGATACATTTAGAACTGGGGTTCTTTCACCTCTTTAAATTACAAAGGATAGGGGTTTGTTCGTGAGATGACACAAGAGCCAAACATTTGTTAAACAAAAAACATACTAGAATTGATTGCCCAAAATTCTTCAAAACATTTTGCTTTCTGTTTCAGCAGCAACTCTTTTCAGTTTCCACTCTGCATTACCAGAACTGCTAGAGCTGTGCTTGGTTATTTTTATTATTATTATAGTCATGACCTTTTTTATTCCCTAGTGATCTATTTTCCTCTCTGTTTAGAGAGTTATTAGAATTTATTAGGCTAGATAGACACCTTCAAATATGAAAGAATATCACTAAACTCAGAGCAGAGCTAACTTCCAATTGCATCACTGCTCATAAAAATAAATTAGTTGAAATATGCTTCTGCACTAGTGATTAAAGCAGTTAGTCTATTTGCCCTCCTGGCCATATTAACAATGTTCAGTGACTGCAGCAGTTAAAAATAAATGCAGAAAAGGGCATTTCTGAATAATCAGGGACTAGTATTGCAAAGTCAATGGCTTAAATTCAGCAAATTGGATCTTATATTTGGCTGATGTCATCAAGTACAAAATTAAAAGGGTCAAAACACTGAGCCTATATATAACTAAATCTATAGAACACTCTGTTATGAAAAGAAACCTTTTCAACTGGAATATACTTTCTTAAATAGCAGAATGATGATACACATAAAAGTGTTTGCTTAGTTGGTGTATTTTTTTTACCTTTTGCTTTGCCATTAACAAAGATATCTACACATATATCAGTCAGACACTTACCCCTGATAGGTCTCTGTTTCCAGTTAATTCTACAGGGAAATCTTATATTTCAGCCTACTCCAAGCCGAGTGCTTGCAAAGAGATTTTCAACTATGCTGACCCTGGGTTCTCTTACTGAATTAAGGAGCTGGTTGTTTTTCTAGATATTGTTTATGATAACATTTATTATTCGTGCATGCTGGAGAAGACATCCAGAGGAGAACAAGCACATAATACAGATGGGCAATTAGAAAAACAAGTAGTGCCGTGTGAATGATGGGGAAGCTCTTGAATTAGATTAAGACACAGATCCTGGAAAACTTTCCCCCACACAAGATCAATTTTGTAGCAAAGACCCCTACTGAACAACAATAGGTGTATCTGTATCAGAAATAATTTGGCATGGTAGAAATGTAATAGTAAAGGAAACCCATCTGTACTAGCAGCCATTATATATCCACAAAAAACCCACCATGCACTGTGCCTGTATGCAGTTAGTAGAGGGAGATGATAAACCTTTAGTTTCCAAGTCACTCCATTTATTCATTAATTTACCTTAAGGGGTGGAACTCGGGGTTCCTCTCTGGGTGGCTGTTCTTTATCAGATGGACTTGTTGACGAAGCACCACGGTTAGGCTGATCATCATCTATTCTAGCTCTCTTCTCTTTGCAGATTCCAAAACTGTGCTGTTCTGCTGTTTTCCTCTTTGGGATCTCTAGGTCTCTACTTTCATTTCTTGCTTCTGGTGATTTTGTAGGTTCTAATGACTTGGAAGAATGTGAACTCTCTAGACGACTTTGGGTGCTGCCTGTTAGCTTGTGAGATTTACTTCTGCACACTTCAGAGAATGTAGCTTTCTCTAGAGATGAGGTATATAGTTTATCATGTGGCTTTGATGGAAGCAATTCGACATTTTTGCCAAGTGAGCCTTCTGATAAGACAGATACCTCTGATGGCAAGAGTGTACCTTTCTTGTCACCTCTTTGCTGAACACCGTGATTTTTATTTTTGATCACCTCTGGAGAAGTGTGTTCTGGGATGGATGCAAGGTAGGATTTCTCAATTTCAGAATGTGACTTACATGTCTGATGACTGAGGTTTTTGCTTTGGGGCTCTTCCAATGCTGAAGTATCAGCTATAATTGTTAGTGGGCCAACTTTCATATTTTCAGGGGCACTCTGAAGTTGCTTTGGCTGAACAAGCTTCTCTTCTTGAACCACCTTAGGAATGACAGAGCTTTCTTCTTTCAGAGTGGGAAGGGAGTCTTCCAACAAGCATGGTGACTTCCTTTGTTGCAGTGTAAGTCTTTCACTGCTTGGGGAATTAGAAACCGGCAATATCTCTGATGGAAGAGACAAACTATTTGTCACAAATGTTTCAGAAGTTAGAAGAACAGAAGATACTGAAGATGTTTCTGATGTTAAAGGTAAATCAGACATTGGAGATGTTTCTGATGTTAAAGGTAAATTAGAAGCTGGTGATGCCTCTGATGTTAAAGGCAAATTTGACATCAGAGATGCTTCTGAGGTTACAGGAGAGGTGGACATCGGAGAGATTTCCGACATTAAAGGTGTGTGCAAGTTTTCATCACTGGCCTTTTGCTGAATATCACCTTCAATGTTTTCAGTACTGGACACTTCAGATGAGCAAGCTGTTTCAAGAGATGCTGGAGTACAGGGCTCCTCTGAAGTTGACTGAGTGTCCCCTCCAGGAGAGGCAATACAAACTTCTGGACTTCCAGAGGAAAAGGAAGTTTCAGAAATACAAGCATTCTCAGACAGCTGTTCCTCAGGGTCGCTGTGAAGCTCCATATCCACTGCAATGCCTCCACCAGTGAACAAGGAGCCTTCCAGAGCAGCATTGTGCATTTCTGGCACAATTAGCTCTTTTGCAGACTCAGAATCCTTCTCTGCTGTACCGCTGACAGAGTTTGTGGATGAAGCTGATCGTGCTGGTGATATGCAATCCTCCAGCTGATCTATCACAACTGACATCTCCTCCTGAGGGCATTCTGACTTCAACTCTACTTTAATTTCAATGTGAGATACAGTATCAGTTACATCATTCATCATGACACAGGACTCAGTGCTGTCTGCAAGCTGTACTGCCTCCGCTTCCTCATTTGTGCCAGTGGGACTTACAGACTCCTCAGAAAACTCATGTTCTGGTTTATGGTTCTCCTCTTGGCATTCACAAATACTTGTCTCTACCTCTTCAGCAATTTCCTCCTGAATGACTGATTCTTCAGGTATCAGTATATCCTCAGAATCTGCCGTTAGATCCTTGACAGGAACCTGTTCCATACTACAAAGAGATGGACTATAATCTTTTTCTGGTACAGTTGGAATTTTAACACTTTTCTCCTCTTGATCCTCAAAGGTTGCTTGCTTAGAAGGGCCAGGGGTGCCAGAAGATGCACACAAAGAATTGCTTTCATCTTCATCATTGTTCTGCACTGCAGTGAGCTTCATTGATTCCCCTTTTGACATTCCCAATCTGGACAAAAACACACAAATTAAAAAATGGTATTTTCATCACAGACAGGATAAGGGAATAGGATCACCTTTCTCACCCAAATTTTTACTTACAAACCCGATATATTTTATAGTTTAAAATAATGGTTTGCTTAAGTGGTGGCTGACTAATTTATATACAGTTTTATATATTTTAAAAACCTAACTAGCCAGATTTTCTTACGAGTGTTAAAAACCATGAATACTTTTTAAGTAAGTAATCTAGTATTCATTATTTAACTATTTGACACCTGAATGAAACAAAAAAGCAAGCTACACAAATTCACCACTATTTATACTCTATTTACATTCCCGTTTGGGTTTTTTTGTTGTTTTGGTTTTGTTTTTTAGTTTAGTATTTTTTTTAATACCGGCTCAACACTGCAACACTAGTACAGCATCCACTGAAGATGAAATGCACAACTGTATCTTCTAGCAGTAACAATGCTAAAGAAAATCCCTTTTTCCCTCCTACATCTGCTTTTAGGGTCAACACAGCCAGCAACATTACAGAAGTTTAATGTTATTAAGGAGCTAAGAAGACACATATTTATAATCTGTGCATTCATTCTGGGGGATGAAGTGTAAAGTAACCATGT
The DNA here is from genome assembly GCA_013400975.1 of Atrichornis clamosus. Taxonomy (NCBI): domain Eukaryota; kingdom Metazoa; phylum Chordata; class Aves; order Passeriformes; family Menuridae; genus Atrichornis; species Atrichornis clamosus. Next base: position 24,801 of record WBMZ01013880.1, read on the forward strand.
ATACTATGTACACTGAAGATTTTTTTACCTTTGATCCTGAAAATGCTAGTTTAAAAAGTTTTACTACTTCAACAAAATTTAAAAACTCCACAAAAACCCCCAAACAAAATTAAAGCCAAGAGCTGAAAAAAAATGGTTATTTTAAGAAATGCATGTGCTCTGGCATCCTCATTTCATTCTAAGGTGAGTGGGAGTACAGGTGATCAGCATCTTTAGTAAGCTTTTCCAAGCAGACTTTATGCCTCAGCAATTCCATAACGGTAGAAAATATACAAAAGCTTGGTGGGAGGCCTTAAAAGAAATTTCATGGTCTTAAGGATCTTCTAATGTAATAAACAGATCCCTGTTATCATTTAAATCAGAAAATAAAGAATAAAATGGGAATAAGCAAGCAGAAAAGATATTCACAAGTTATGGAAGCAAAATTGCTTGTCATTGTGTAGCCAGAGGATACAGAGCTCACAGAGGCCTGTTTATATGAAAGTACAGAACAGGTAAAAAACCAAAATCTGTGGTTCTGCATTTTAAGAATACTGAACAGATGTATTACAGTGAGAGCTGTAAACCTAAAAAAACCCCAAACCAACTCAGCCTGGAACTGGCATCCCAAAAGGCACACTCAGAGTAATTATTAGTATTGCCTACTACTAGTCACTTAACATGAACACAGTCTTCCTATGCCATCAATAAGCTGAGGAAGGATCTTCTAGAGAGCAATAAAGAGCAGCAAACTCACATTTCCCACACTGAATGCATTTCAGGAGGTGTGTCCTTCTTCTGTATAGGCTATAAATTCCTCATATAGTCTAAGTTTAGGTTATAAGTTTAGGCAAGTAAAGTTTAGTTTACCTAGGTTTAGGTGAGTAACTTCCTCTAAAACCCCTTGTGTTAAGGAGCAAAACTTATCTCACGAAAATGAGAAACGAAAATGAAACTGCTGCATTACTGAAAACTGAATCAATGGTCTATTTTCTCTAGCTGGCTTACATCACGAAAAGATATTGCCTGATATTTATCTTTATGGATTGAAAATCAGCAAAGGAATGAAGGACAGGATAAAGGTGAATGAAACTGTCACAAAGACACTACACAAATATACCCATTCTATGAACACAGTGAAGATAAAGAACTGTAAGAAAAATAAGATAAAGCAGATTAAGGCCAGCGAACATGTACTGAATCTTGAGCAGTTCTTTTCAATATTGGACATACTACTATGTTGAAGAAGACACTGCTATGAAGAAAAAGGCTTTTTAGAGAAGAAGGCTCAAGATCAGCAAGTTTAAGGCAATCTCAGATTGCAAGAGAAACAGCTGATCTGTCTTCTTCCTTAGAGAAAAAGACACCTTAAGTTTGCAAAACAGCACAAAAATATGAGCACAGCAGCAGGCAAACTTCAGTGAAAGTGCTAAGGACAGGGTTAAGCTGGTAAAGTAAGGGCACTCAGTCATCCAATTAAAAAAACCCCAAACAGCTACTCAAGGATATATGAATGCTGATATTCTAGTGATGTGATAAGGAGCACTGGGAGAAAAAAAACAGAGTAAGAGAAGCATTAAATCAGCAATAATTTTAGAGGAGGTCTATCCAAAATTAAAGCTTTGATCTAGTGAGCTGATAGCACTATCCTGACATGTAACTCTCAAAAGTGGGAAAATGAATAATATATTGACACAATAGAGTATAACCTTTGCAATCTTGGGGCAACAAGCCAGAAGAATGTGGATTTCTAGCAACATGCATCAGCTGATCCTAGATAAATATCTGCAGAATAAGTTTTTGCATTTTAAATAAAGTCAGAGAGAGGAAAAATGAACAAACATGAGGAAGAGTAAAAAGAACAAAAGTAGATGGAAGTGAACTACAACTGACAGTCCCATGATAAACAGCTTGGGTACAGATAAGAGCAAACACAAGAAGCAATGCGTAGAGCTAACAGGGAAAAAGCACTCTGAAGTCTGGATGCCATCAACTGTGGAATGTATAAAAATGTTTACAAAGATTGTGCATCTATTAATGGTCCTTCTCTAAGTAGAAAGTCAAACTTGAATTTACTTCTGGAATATTATAAGATCAAATTTTCTTAAGTCAGAGCAAAAATACTACTCTGATTGCAAAGTGAGCAAGTTAGCCTGCGAGACAGATTCATTTTGCAGATAGTGCATGTGAGAAATAGCTCAGGAAGCTTACAAATTCTGCTAGTTCAGTCAAATCAACATAGCTGAAAAGAGACAATGCCCAATCACACTGAAAGCTAGTTTAAAAACTAAAGTGAAAAAAGGTGAGAGAATCACAGAATTGTAGGATATCCGCAGCTGAAAAGGATCCACAGGGATCATTGAGTCCAACTCCTGGCCCTGCACAGGACTGCCCCATGAACCTACACAAGGTGGAAACTACAGCAAAAGCTACCATTCAGTCAGTAAATAATGAGAAACAGTACTTAAGTCAGCAAAGTAGATCTGTCTACGTAACAGCCAGGCAGAAGAATGCAAGTGAAGTAATGCAAGCAGAGGAAAGGGCAGGGGGGATCAGACTCAGTACTTCAGTCAAAATGGAAATGATGTGCAATATGACATTTTGCGTAACAATGTCGATGTTAGAAACCTATGAAACCAAATGGCATGTATCCCCACAGACTGAGTAATTATCTGCCAACCATTCTAGCATCCAGCCAGCACGGCAGGACTGCTGGCTCTGCAGAATTACGAGCATCATTCTCTGTGCATGTGACAGTCAGTTTCGACTGAGGAACTCCTGCGTTGCTGGTAATAAACTTCTGCTTCTTGTGGAAGGTCCTACACAAATATCTTGCACAGCCCTTTCCTCCATGAAAGGTTGGTAACCGACCATTCTCTTGAGATGCATAATGAAAAGCCACTATGTTCCTTATCTGAAAATCTAATTCCTATTTTTTTGATACTAAAAGGATCAACACCTGGACAGAACTGAGGTATCTAAGTATCGATGAATTAACTTTTAAAAACAATTTTTAAAAGGAAAACTTCTGGATTTTAAGAAAAGGTGAATCTCCTTAAATTGTTGGGGTTTTTTTAAAAATGACTGTAAGAACTGCATCTTCAGCTGCAGCAGAATGCCATCTCTGTATCATCATCAATGAAATTGTGCTGCCTCACTCCAGTTGTGCACCTGGAGTGATACTATAATTAATTTTAGTCAGTTAAAGGTGTTTACTTATTCTTTTCATCTCACTTCTAAAATTAGATTAGTCATTGTCACACATTTGTCTCTAGCTAATATTTCTTCCATGTCATATACTCTTCTCAGGCCAATGGGCCAACTCAGTCAAAAAATAAAAAACACTATTTGATTTTAGAAAAATTGGAACTAGCTTAGAAAAAATAAAACAAATAAAAACATATTACAGAAATATTGCTATTAGTCTTCTCATCTGTAGAAGCTGTATTTATATTTTGCAGAAGGGAGGAATTGCCCTAATGCTGTCTTTTAAAGATAATTACAATATATTCACATGCTTGGGTCTTGTGTCTTAAGCTCTCTTTGGAATGAATTTTTATGGATGAGTTATGACTCTTTGAAAATGCAATTGTCATGCAAGTGCAGACACACGGCTATAATTCTACCCACAACTTCTTATATCGGGGAATGACTGCTCTTGATAACTGCTTTATTAAGTTTTACAGCATATGGCCGTGCTATGTGAAGCATAGAATTATATTTTCATTTCTTCCTAAAAGAAAATTAAAAAAAAATCCTTTTACTTGCTTCAGTACTTACTTTTCACCATAAAACCTTTCAAAGAATTTTTCTTTCCAAGGTTCTGTTTTCTTTTCCTTTTCAATCTCTTGTCTGATGCGCAACTGCATTTCTGGTGTAAATTCTCCTAAAAAACAAATGCTAACATATTGAATAAAAGTTGTCAAGGATTAGCTTAATATGGGTAATTATAAATTGCAGATACAATGATGACGTACAGTGATTTCTATTACAGTCATCCAACAATGCCAAATGAAAACAATGAAACCCAAAAGGGACTGTGACATAGAAAGATTTAATTTACTATATAACATCAGTATTTCAAAGGTATATTGGTGGGATTTAGCTGCATGTGTTCATGTTTCCAAGGCAGACAGTGACGAAAATACTTGGTTTTTTTTTTAAACTGTCAAAATAAGCTATCACAGCAAGCTGCAAAAATGTACTCTAAATTAAAAATGGAATAACCAATTTTTCTTTTGCTGAATTACTGGTCTATTACACTTTCTATTCTGAAAGTATTTCTCAAACGTAGAAAAAGAGACTTTCTTCATAAAAACAATTAACCTTGGGTAAACCTGAGAACACACAGAGAGTTACCTTCTGCCAGTCGCTGTTTCCACCCTTGTGCTGCATATGCGAAGAACTCGTTATTTAGAGCGGAACTACTGAGGCGCAAAACTCCATCACTTCCCATCTAGAAAATGAGCCGATGGGAGCAGAAGATAGTGTCAGAAACAGCGTCAGCTAAGATTACATCAAAGCAGAGTTTCAATTAGGGGAAATGGGGAGGTGTAGGCAGTGGGAGTAACAGAAAATGACTACTACTAAAACAGCATTTTCATTATAGTCGTTACTGTAAATGGAAGTGAACTAATCCAGCATCAATGTGCTCTCTTCAGTCATGAGTGTTACTGATGATAACTCAGTTTACAACTGATTGATGTGTTTTAATCACAGCCCTGTCTTGAGACTATGTCTGGAGGCATTGTACACAATCAAAAATCAAGATCATTATTGTACTTGTGCATCAGCCTATAGTATGGTACAAAACAAATTAATCAAATGCAATGGAGACAGTAACTTTGCTTTTTCTAAATAAATAATGCTCATGTTAGCTAATAAGCTGTATGGGCCAAAGAGTGGATGACAGGCATCCTTAACAAAAGAACTGATGCAAACTCAGCACTGAAACTGAAAATAGCTATACACATAATTTTACAGGCATCAAAAGCGAAAACTGTGGAAAAACAGTAGAATTATTTTTACTTTCTACATCTGTCATATATTCAGTGATAAGACAACATTAAAAGTCTTAGTCAAAGTATTTCTACAATAACTTTTAAAAGCAATCCAACTATTGAGCTGTCTTTTACCATAAAACTTAATGTGTATTTTCAGGTTTGTGAGGATGTGTCTGGTTACTGGAGGAATTCTAATAATTGAAAAAAGTAATTATATAAAACAAATTAGCAGTGGGTATCACCTCTAGCATAATAAATAGACAATAAAAACAAATTAGCAAATAAAACAGAGGAAACAGCAGAAGAGGTAATGTTGCTAGAACAAACAGTCTCCCTATTTTACATCCTTCAAAGTACCTAAGAGATAAATGTTTGACAACACTATTTGTAATCTAGGAGTAAAATCCAGCACATTTCCAGCATATTAACAGATGCTTTAGCTAAGTAATGTCCCCTAGTTCTCAGTGCCTGTTTCAAACAGAAGACAGAAAGACACAGGAGGGTCAGAAACATTAAATGATATTTCGATGTAGTTCCCTTGTCAAGCTCTATATTTCACTGATAATACAGGCCCTATTTTGAGAACAGTCTTTGCTAATTTACCCATTGCCTAGTTGACATCTTGTCCCACAATTATTTCAGAGGAGTAAACCAGAAAGACGTGAAGTAGTAAACAGAGAAATAGCAATAGGCATAGACTCTGAAAAACAGGCAGTGCTAAAGGCTTGATTTCAGCAAGAAAATAATATGTGCATGGTGCTAGAGTCCCTCAGCAGGATATGAACCTACAGTACTACTGCCTGTACTTTCCTGCTATATGGCATTGTTTTGCCAACATATCACAGCATTTGGATTCAAGTGGGTTGGATATATAACATTTCTATACATCTCATGACGTGGGTTATGGAACACATGCATATTAATTACAGGTAGGTTATGACTAATGCTGGAACTAGAGAAAAACTGGAAAGAAACAGTGAAACATGCAGCAGAAGTAGCAAAAAAATAAAACCAGTGAGGTGAGAAAGGTCATAAAGAACATGTACTTAATGTATACATCTCCATAAAGAACATGTACTTATTGTATAAATCAAGATGGTATGACACATTATCTTCTTTCTGCACAAATGAACTTTGCCAGAACTATTTAAATTCCAGAATTAATATATTAAAGTGAGATTTTTAAATACCAGTGCCTCTTGCACCTGAACAAACAAACCAGTATATGGTCAAACCCAGCATTTACACAATTTTATACAGAAGTCAGATGCAAAGTTACAAAGAAAAGAGTCACAACTCACTAAATAACCAACTCTTTGTTCCCCTAAGAAAGGTGGTGAAGCTACCTGAAGCTTCAACATGAAAGGAGATGAAACAGAAATACCCACATGTCAATGCAGGTTTTACTCCAACCTTCATTAAATTCAAGTTTTTGTCTCTAAGCTGATCAGTGTTTTGCAGAAAAGAGTAATATAGACATGAAATTCTTATAATATTTTGCCACATTTAACTGCAGGCTGTCTCTGAAAGGTATGGACCTTCTGAAACTCCATAGCTGAACTGATGGCAAACAGCGTAGCTGTATCACTAGGCAGATCAAAAATCTCATAGGAAAGTAATGATTTGTGGGCAATAATTTTCTGTTTAATGAGATAATTTTCTGTTAAAATTATCCCACTTATTCTGAGGTCACACGACTATTAGAACTTATGCAAAGTTGGAATGTACTGCAAGAAGTGGAAAGAGAATGCCATCTTTCAGCAGCAATCCACTATCAGATTGCATTAAACATAATATGAAACTGCAGCCAAGTGTGATTGAGCTATTTCACCAGACTGCATCAATGAAGAGCATTATGAAGACTGCCAAGTTATATTACCATGTGAATACAAGAAGAACAGTATTAGCTTCATTGTAACTGTTGTTGTAAGGACAGGAGAAAAGCAAGCTTTGCAGGAAGAGTTACCCCACCTTTTATTTTTGTTGGCTAATACACTTCAGAAAAAAGTGCCCAGTTTCTGGGTGCAAATTTCTTATAAAGTTTGAAAAAGAAACTTCAAACTCCAAGCTAAATGCTAGAAAGAGGTCCAAACAAATTCAAATGTGAGCTAGTTCACCTGAGAAAAAAGCACAGGCTGGAACCTCAGAACAAAAAGCAAACGTTAGCAAGGTCATGGGCAAAGTTCCTTAGTTCTTGTGGACCAGAAAAGATGCCAAGTGAGTATCTGTGAAAGAAAAAAAAGGAAAGGGAAGCAAACTCCTAGAAGAATAGCAAAAAGGGAAAATTAGAAGATTGGTTACCTAAGAAGAAAAAAATATAGCTCAACTAACAATGGACCAACAATCCATTTGTGAACTGTATGAGAAAACAGGCGGACACTGCACTGACCACTTCAGGTATGAACTGTAGCAGCATTCAAGTACTGGGGAACTATGTCCACAAGATTGAAAAGGTGATGTTAAAGATGCTTAGGTTAAGAAACGTAAGAACAACAAGCTCAACAAGAAGTCACTACTTGACTTCATGATAGTCATCACCTGTGATGAACTGGCAGAGCAGGAACTTTCCTGAGACTTGGGTCCGTGGGACCACATAACTCATGGAAGATTTATGTAATGGGAACAACTGAAATCTAAACATAAGAGCATCTAATGATACAGAAGGTGGAAACACAGTAATTAACTAGAGGAGAAGCTTCAAATTATCTATTTTAACATGACATCAAAGAATCATTTCAGGCTTAAACATTATAGAGGGATGTATGAAAGCAGACATAATTCTCTAGACTTCGTACACATATGGATACCAATGAAAAAAATGGAAGAAACAGAGTTGTCCAGCCTCAATGACTTTGCCAAACTTGCTCAGGAATTTGACATCAAAGAAAATGTTTGCTGGGAATGGAACATGAAGAATTTATTCAGTCAGTTAAAGCTCAGAGAGAAAAGCACTCAGAGGACAAAAACACTAAAGGAACTCATAATGGCCAAGGAGATAAAGCAAATGAAATTTTCAAAAATGTTATAGAAAGAAAAAAAGCACTAAGCAGAATGCAGGTATCACTACTCAAACTAAACTAACAAGAAGTTCAGTCAGTTAGCTATTTTTATTCATTTGAAGATTTCTACACATGGAAAAACAGTTTGAAGAAGTTGGAACAGACAAAAACCAAGTAATTTTACATACAGTTGTTTTGAAAGAGTCTATCAGAAACAACAAAACTAACAAAGATGTTTAATGCCTTTTTTCAAGACCCTAGTCATGAGAAATGAGGCTGACTTTTTTTATGCTCTATTAGACTTGGAATAACTAAGACGTTATCTTTCTACAATGTTAACTAACAACCTCTACTGAAACCTTTTCTTACCTCACCTGGAGAAAGCATTTTCACCTCAGTCAACAAGTTAAAGTGGAAATTTTGAAGCCATGGAGTGTATTCACTTCTCTAAGCTCTGATGATAGAGATGGCACAATTAACCACTAGCTCTAAATTAGGATCTTGAGAAACATGCCAATAAAGCAGTTCTTAAATACACTGTTAATTTTTATGGTATTTATAAAATGCTGTCCAACAGAGACTGTGTTAATGAGCTGGAACAAGAAACATTTCTTGGAAAGTTTATGCTTTATTCTGTTGAGCTTTAAATTTCTGTTTTTTTCTGATTAAGCACAATGCTAGAATTATGTTTTCTAATTAATACTTTCATGCAGAATTCACAATGGCTTTTGAAAGTTCCTCTTTTTATTGAAAGCAAACAAAAAAACACCCAACCCCAACAGATATCTGCTAAAACCCAGCATCTATTTGCATTACAAAGCAAATGTCAAACACTCTTATCAAAAGGAACTGAGTAACCTTTCTAGAACAACTACTTCAATTATTTCCCTCCAAGTTTCACTGAAAATTCTCTTTCGAAAATAAGGCAGGGATTGTTTTTGTAGCTCAACCTGAAGACCCATACTTGTGGTTTAGTGAGGATACAGCAAGTACTGCATGGATGTATACTGGTAGGTTATCTGATTTTGGCTAGAATCTTGAAACACAAGGAATTAGTCAATCTATTATTTCTATCTCTTTTTTCACATTATTAGAAGTTCTCCTAATGTATTTATAAAACTTCAAATGACCCACTGTACACAGTTGTTGTGGTGTATAACACATTTCTTACATGAAAGCTGATGTGTGAATATCATGCCATTGGACTAGAATCACAGAACAGTTTGAGTTGGAAGGGGCCTTTTCAAGGTCAGCCAGTCCAACCCCTCTGCAATGAGCAGGGACGCACTGAACCGTCACAGGGACACATTCACGAGCAGGTGCCTCAGGGCCTCAGCCAAACTGACCTTGAAAGTTCCTAGGATGAAGCATCTACCACCTCTATAGGCAACACGTTTCAATGTTTTACCACACTCTCCATGAAAAAAATTCCTCCTTATATCTAATCTAAATTGACCCTCCTTCAGCTTAAAACCATTATCCCTAGGTCCTATAGCAACAGGCCCTGCTAGGAAGTTTGTCCTCATCTTTCTTACAGGCCCAACAATACCAGTTCTCTCAGCCTTACACTAAAAATACCAAACAAAGCCAAAACCAACCAAACAAAAATACAACCATACAGCAAAAAAAAAAAAAAAAAACCACAGCATGAGAAGTGAAGACTCATCTCAATGAAGTGTCCAATACCACTCATTTTTTACACACTTTTTACAAACTGCTACTAACTCTACATTTTATCTTGGGGGAAGAACAATTCTATAATTCACGTACTTTCCCAAAGGTATGTAAAAGAAATTATCTGCAAGAGATGAAAGAGATGAGAAAATACATTTTGGTGCTTTTGTATTAAAGCTTCCAAAATATTACAAATGAAAAATTTACCAGCATTTATATCACACAAAGGAAATTACATTTTATTTATGTGTGTGGAGAGACACCATTGCTGTTTTGTAACATGAACTTGTAACAAATGTGATTCTCCAGCGCTGGGCACCAGCATCCTACTGACCTGTGATGAATGCAGAGTGCAAATGGAGCATCTGAAGATGCAGGATCATGGAACCTAGGGATCTGCTGATGTTTTTATCAGCAGTGACAGACATATACTGGTAATGAAGTGGTGGTTTAATAGGTGCCATAGGCAGAATGCCTTTGCCATCTTCACCACATGGTGATCCCCCAAGAAGGTTTAGAAATATGACAAAAGATAAGCAAAGATTGAAAACAGATCTTATGGAGGAAAAGAACATACTCTATAGACAGACCGGCTAATTTCCCAAAATTTGAGTGCTGTATTTACATATGTGGCACAATACTATGGGCAAATCAAATAAAACAAATCCTGTTCTGTTAAACACTGTCAGAACAAGTTTATTCATAAAAGGAGGGGTTAAAGAAGAGGCTAATGTGATGAAAGTGTCTTTGATGGTTGAACGCTAATGCAAGAACTACAAACGGTATATGGGAGGAGTTGGAAGATCTAGCTGACAATCAACATTTTGACTTAACTGGCAAAATGGAGATCTGATGATTCATGGCTGATAGTAATACAAAAGACTAAAGCTTGTTTGCTAATGAAGAAAAACAGAAAGAAATTACAACAAAACTTTTAAAAATGTGGTTTAAGGAGGCATACTTTCATAAACACAGAATTAGTTGAAAGAATCCCAAAAATCACGGTACTAGAGAAAAAGGAGTTAAAAAACCCGTCACAGTTCTTTAAATAAACGATGCTGACCACATGGAGTGCAAAGCCTCCTGCAAAGGAATAATGGGGATTGTACAATAAGACCACATTGTCTTAGTTAGGACCTCACTGTTGATCTCACAGCATGTAGGGAATGGAAATGAGGTCAACTTACTAAGTGAGAATACCATAGCAGAACATGGTATAATGGGTCAAAATTAGACACAGTTGGAAAGGGACACATCAAACTCCAGAAGAAATAATTCTGTAAGTACATTAGAAGAAAGAAGATGATGAAAGGAAAAGTCCACTGTGCAACACTGGGGAAAAACTAGAGTGATACAGAGACAAAGCTAATGTTCATACTCCCTTTTTTTGCATAAACTTTTACCACAAATCTACTGGGTTGAGATTTTTAAAACAATTAATACCAGCAACAAACAGCAAAAGGGTCAGAACTGACCTGGAACAAGCAAGGGGTGGAATAATTGCATGCAAATCATCCGGCCATGATAGACTAGCCTGTTAAATGCCCAGATATGAACCTATTTCAGAACTGTTAAAAGATGGATTTTGAAGAAGTGAAGAGTACAAATGCAAAATTATACATGCCAGTTATACATATATAGCACACATGTATCACTAGTGTCTAAAGAAAGGGAATAAGAACAGCTAAGGAGTTACAGACCTAGCCAGCTTCAGAACTCTATGGCCTATACACAGACAACCCATTCTTTCTTGTGGTACCTTAGGCTGTCCTAAGATACTCATATGGACACATTCTGAGCAGACACAACCCAGAATCCACAGGAGACCTGTAACATTTTGAAGAAGTTAGGTGCTAGCATCTTATTTGACACAAGAAACCTATGTCTAAATATCTTGCTTCTGCCTCCTGTCTTCATGCTCTGGAGAATATGTGCAATGCTTAAAGCACAAGACAAAATCATAGGATCACTTATGTTGAAAAAGACCTTTAACATCATTGAGTCCAACCAGTAACCCAGCACTGCCAAGTCCACCACTAAACCATGTAAGGTATCACACTATACACAATTGCCTGGAAGTTAGTCAGGAGCTGAGCAATAGCCAACATAGATTTGTCAGGAATAGGCCACATCAAATCTCTGTTTTCTCTCTGACAGCATAAAGGCCCTTGTGACAGAAGAGAAGAAGCACAAGTTAGTTTTCTATCTTGATCGTATGGATGCTGTGTCGCTTAACATTTCCTTAAGCAAAGCCAGCATATATAAACTGCAATTAGGTCACCACAGAACTACTCAGAACTCTTACTTAGGGAACTGTTGTTTATTTATTATCAACTAGGAGGTTGTATTTCAGAGGCATGATAAAAAGATGGAAGTAATTTGAAAATAATCAGTCAGAGTGATTGAGTACACTGAAACGCACAACCTAAATTCAGAATTCTCTTGATGGTTTTGCAAATTACTTTGGAAACAATGGGCATAAGCAGGGGATTGCAGTAGTGGCAAATGCAAAGTTTTAGACTCTTGTATAATACTTAACTAGGGAAATCCAAAATGAGGAAACTAAGTGGCTATGCAATGGTTTTGTAGAAAAGTATTAGTAGCTTACGAGCACATGGACCAATCACAAACTGAATATAAGTTAATCTTGCTGTAAAATTGAAAAAAAGGTGAGCACAACACTCTAAGTTACAAACAGGAGTACTGCGTAAAAGCAGAGAAATGAGTTTTGCTCTCCTTGGTGTAACTTATCACTTGAGCTGGAGTAACACATTTGATTCTGACCATTGCAACTCAGAACCGGTACAAAATGCAAAGGAGATAAATGAGGCTGAGAACAGATTTAAGGTCCAAAAACACTGCATTAATATGGGCTGCTTCTCAAGGAAAAGAATCAGGGGCACAGCAATCTCCACACTCTACACGTAGATGCCAAAATGAACAAAAGAGTCAGAATTGCAGCAAGAGAGATTCAGATCAGACACCAAGGAGAAAACTTTCTATAAGTGAAAACAATGAAGTACTACACTTATTTGGGGGAGGCTGTGAATTCTCCATCACTGGACAGCCAAAGTACTTTTAAACAATATAAAGAAAGGCAGACATCTTTGATTCTGCCTTAGTGTAGAGAAGACAAGATAAATTGTACTTTTTTGCCATGTTTTCTACATCAAGATGGTATATCAAATTGCCATCTATTAAATCATCATTATAAAGAAAACTAAAAGGGCTCTTGCATGTATTCAACTTCTGACCAATTGCCAACCTCCATTTTCAAAGAAAGGTGCTCAAGCATCAGTCCTTGCATTCTGGCCTCCAGGCCTCTAGCCTCTTAATGCCTTTCCAGTGGAGTCACTCTATGCAGTTTAGCGTGAACTGACCACAGCTCATGATTTGTATCTGAAAGAGCCCCTCATTTGGACAGAATGACCTTCAGAAACACTGTGATTTCATAGGGTAATGGCTTAGCCTGCCTGCATGCAATTAAAACCTTAGATTACAACTAGTTTCAAAATATCTTAAATGGATGCCATAGCATGGAGCATTGCACCGTCTTCTGGCTCCGCTTGTACTGAGGACACACTCAGTTTCTGGAACCATCATTCTCAAACACAAACCTGTTGTATCTGCTACCAGTCATGCTTCATGCTGGTGGGAAGGATCCTTGCTCACTCTCATGAACAACATTTTTACTAGCAGTTGACAGCTTGAGCCAGGTTCAAAATCAAGGTAGATAGTTTCTGCCTTGAGGCTGTGTGGCATCCTTTTAGACGAGATTTCTCATTAAGCCTGAGAGACAGAAATTCTCATTGGGAAATACTGAATGACTGCAGAGAACAGTAGTATTATAAGGCCATATACTTTCTCCAACCAACATTTTTCGTAATAAAATGGACAAGGTACTATAAAGTGGAACAGAACTTATTACTCTATGTGCTCCTGTTAGTCTCTGGACTGTTCATGGTCTGACTGACACATTCTTCAGAAACTATAGTAAGATCTGCTTGCACTTATAAAAGTCTAAATTCTCTACAATAATGCAAAACATTCATTATCCTGTTCACTACTTTGGCTAATGACCTGGGAACCAATTATGTCAAGCAGTTATCCACAGCTAGAGCTCTCCCTGTTAAATAGTAGATGGCAATTACAAAACTTAACTTTTATCCATCTGCAAAATACTTCTAAGTGAACTTGCATATATTTCTAGTATGAAAATAATTAAGTTTCTCCATTTCCTATAGAATACTGTGACTGTTCAAGTATGCCATTACCTATCTAAAAGTAATTTTCCCACTTCTACAACTACTATTCAAAGAGATTGTGATAAATAGGACCAAACTAAAAGGATGTTCTATCAGTTGGCAAGTCTATAATAGAGAACGTGTGTGAATGCACTTGGGTTAAAAGGAAAAGCAGCTGCAGTTGTCACAAAAAATCTGTAAGTTCTGTTAAACAATGGCTGCATTTCTGATGGTAGTGTTTCTGCTACTGTTTCTGCTACACAACACAATGCAAAGCAAAGACAGTATATTTTTCATCATTTAGTCATATCTGAGTGGTACCATATGGTAACAATATCAGATCAAAGCAGAGGTTGAACTAACCCTTGGTAATTGCACGGAACAGATCATGTAGATAAAGCTTGTGAAAGATCACATAATAGCCAATTACTAGGAAAACTGTCAAATAAAAGATTTCTATTTAGCTTAAGCTGGCATAAGACTGGAAAAGGGGATTTTTATTTTCCGTAAATATTTCAGTCTGATATAACTGTGGCTCCTACTCATATATATGAATCCACCATCTCCTATTTACATCAGTTAAATTGTGGCAGCAATCAATGATAACTTTTAAGTACACCAAAAACTTCCATGGGTTAGTTATCTATTATATGAAATGCAGCACTTGATTGTATTGAAGTTGTAGTGCTTCACTTTTAATTTTTTTCTGTTAGGTTAAAAAGCTCAAACCCAGTAATTTTTCTTCAGGCATTTCTATGGCTTGTGCAAATTTCGATGCCCTTCTCTGGATTCCTTCCACAGCTTCTGAAGTGAACTGGCCATGCTTAATGTTCAAAAGGATGAATTAATAGTATTCATTTAACGAAAGAGTATTTTCCTTACTGCAGCCTCCCTGGTGCTGTTGTTGCTTAAAAGTTGACTGAACAGTTGTTTCTGCTGAGCTCTCCATAATCATGACCGTATTTTCTTTTCAAATTTGATTTAGAATCTAGAAATGGAATAACCCATATAATTTTCAGTACAAAACAGTGTATGCTTTCCTGCACTAAATCACAGCATGGTTTGGGTTGGAAGGGATCTTAAAAGATCATCTAGTTTCAACCCCCTGCCATGGCCTGGGACACCTTCCACTACACCAGGTTGCTCAAAGACACATCCACAGCAAGTACCTGTACATGTGATAGACAACCTATCAAGTTAAAGCACAAGCCTTCCATTAATCTCCAAGACCTGAAGAAACCACATTAAAAGTATTAATATGTCTGTGCTACTGAACTGTGATAATACACTTCATATGGAAATAAAAATCAGTTAGTTTTTAATATGTCCAAAGATGGAACACTTCCAACCTCTCTAGGCAGCCTGAGCCCTCACTAAAAGAAGCTTTACTTTATGTTCATATGAAAATTTCTGCCTCTTAGTTTGTGCCCACTGCCTCTGGTTGTGTCACATCCTTTTATATACATTAGTAAAACTGCCCCTGAGCCTTCTCTTGTCTAGGCTAAGTCCTAGTACTGGACAAGGTACTCTAGGTGTGGCCTTACCAGTGCTGAGTTAGATGGGATGGTCTCTTAAACTCTCATCACAATGGCATTCATGCCACCTGCCTCTCCTCTGACCCCCAAGATCTGAACCAGACTGTAACCCACCCTATAGAAGAGGTCCATGCACATGCTGATCCCCTTGAGGGCAACAACTGCTCCCCTTTTCTTCTCTGCCTGTCTTTTGTTTCAAAAGAAGCAAAAGCTTGTCAATGGTTCCAATACACATTAAAAAAAAGGAAAGAGAAACATGCAGAGAAAGGCAGAGTGTAATATCGGAGAGAAGCAAAAAAAGAAGGGGAATGAATAGTTAAGGAGTTGTTAATTACCAGGTTTAATACAAAACATTTATGATTTCAGGTCTTGAGGACACAGATGGTAGGAATGTGGAAGAAGTAATGCAGCTGAAGACACTGAACATTTTAAAAAAACAGACAGGCCTTGCAAAAATGTACAGAGACAATAGGATGACAACTGTTTCTTTGCCTGAAGATAAGGAACACTCAGAGGCTCATCTCAAACAGAAAAATGCACACATTTACACAGTGCCATGAATGATGAAAAATTTATCCTTTCTTAAAACAGTTACCATGTATTTAAAGTCAACAGTGGAGGAGTTTCTGAGTAGGAAGTATAGAAACAGGAATATAAGGAAAATGCTTCTGACAAGATGCAATTATCAGGACCTTTTTGCTTTTTTGACTACAAAATAGCTACAGTAACACTAAGAAAAACATGAATGATAAGAGATACATCCAACACTACACACATACATACATACAAAAATACAGCAACCAGCAAAACATGGTCCGACTTAAGTGCTGCTGCCAGAACAAGAAACTCAGCCACCACAACATCAGGTCTGGGTAGGTGACATGGACAGACACCAACTCACCTACGGCTCTCGCAGCAATTTTGATGTACCTCAACTTGGGAGTTCATGTTCACTCTGTATAAGCTCTCTTCCATGGGCCTCACCTTTTCACAGTAAAGGGTAACATGACCCAGAACATGGCTAATTTTATTTAGTTCTGATTATGAAGTTATCAACCCTTATAAGAAAAGCTCTTTATCATTCCCAACTGATCATCGACATAACATCAAGAGTTTGCTTTCAAATACAAAATGAAAAGACAGATTTTGAAGACAGATGGTGAAAGTGATTCTGAGTATTGCTTTAGTCCTTTAAAAAATAACCAGATTAAACTTAGAAGTAAAACATCAAAGGATGCAAAATAAAATATCTACTACTATAGAAATAATGGCTTCAGACAAGAGGAGAAAAGGAACAAGCATCTTTTAGGGAAAGAAACAAAGATCTTTTCCATCTTCACTAAAGTGGGAAATACGCCGAGTAAGACTGAAGAATTGCAAACATATGTTTTCAAAATGAAATGTGACTTGTTAATTTAGACCTTGTCTAAATCAAGAAGACAAGTGGGATAGATATATTCATTCCAATACACTGTAGTGTCAAAAAAGACAATAGAATCCAATCTGTTTGAGCTCAGATGCAAGAAATTAGATGAAGAATTTAAGGCGAGTAATAAATCTGGCAAAATGAAAAGGTAAAGCATGTTTTAAAATGAAACAAAACCCAAGAAAAATAGAAGGAAAACCAGAACATGCAGCAAGCAGTACCTTCTAACTGCATCCAAATTCTAGAAGAAACAATTAAAAATTTTCTTTCTAATACATACTTCACATCAGTAATAACCCAAGCATGTCAGAACACACAGCAAACAGTAAGTATTTATAATGGTACTAGAAAAGGCACATAAGCCTTGGGGAAAAAAAAGGTCAAAATCGAAAAACACACATGGATTGTGATCAAACCAAGCATGTATGGAACTTGTTTAAAGAAAGATGACTAGAGGCACTGAGAAAGTAAAACATTATTAAATTATCCAAGAATGCTCATATTTTGGGGAGGATGCGGAAACAGCCAGGATCTATTCACCTAGCTTTTAATAAAAATTAAAAGATATATGTCTTTGAGCCCAAGAAGCAGAACGTATGGGGAAGTTGCATGTAAACATCTAAAATTAGTCAGTCATTTTTGATGAGTGTCATAAATGAAAATCCTGCATCCAATTCCTTTTCTCTAGGCATTAGAAAACACTGCCCTCCTTTGCAAAAAATGGCTGCATATCCTTAATGCAAGAGAGAACAAGCTAAATTAAATTTGAGTTCAAATAATTCAAAGAATAATAATGTTATGAAATAATTAGGAAAAAAATCCTCAACTTCTTTTTCCCATTTTTATTTAAGTAAAACAAATACATTGGAAAAGGGAGGAAAGGAGGGGAAAGGTCATGGGGGTGGGCAGGAAGGGTGAAATGGGGGAGAGATTGCTGCAGAAGCATGGATGGATCACTTCTGCTTGCTCTTCCTTTCATTGCACCTGCATCCAACACCCTGTTTCAAGTCCTCGGCTGCCTTCAGATTCAGAATGTTCTGTTCTCCATCTAATTCCACAGCAGCCCTCCAGTGGCAACACTGGAGGCACTGCAGACCAACTCATATCACTTAATTACTAGCACTTTGCAAGGGAGGCACAGACGAAACACTCCACACTGCAGTACTGCAATGCATCCTTAATAGCTACATAACTTGGAGCACGTCAGTCCCTTGTGCCCTGATACGTTACCACTTATGTCCATATATTAGTTATACTCTTGTAACACAGATCCTAGCACAGTCTTTTTAAAAGGCTCTTATGTAAGTACTTTCCCACTGGAAGGGAGGTGTTTTATCATTTCTTTTCTTAAAGTACTAATAATTCTGTCAAATGTAAATGGAACTTGTATTGCATACAAAGTCTTATTTTTTTTAAGCACTAACAGCTGTGCACCATAGTTTATAAAACCACCTTGAAGGGAATGAGAGGGGAACAAAAGCTTCACTAGTTTGCATGAGAACAACCTTGAGTGAAGGGCCCCTCATGCATCAGGACTTATGGAAAAGGATGCTGCATAGACAGCTTATATTTTTAGCTTTCAGCACCATGGTTGTGTCCTACTAGATGTTCCAACTGAGCTGAGCCTTGCTGCAAGCAAAAGCAAATGCAATAGTTCTGTTAACACCTCTTCAAAGCTTGTTCTTAAAGGTGAGGCATGTTTGTCGTGTGTGACAAACATGTGTGACATGAACTTTTAACTAGGGCTTTAGAAATCAAACAAAAACTTCCACAACATGGTGGAAAATACTGATTCACACTTCTGAAATACACTGACCAAGCCTGCAGAAATAGAAAACCATGACATTTAATCAAAAATGTAAAGCTTCCTATTCACATATGTAGATGTACTGATACTGAGGAGGACCTCTAGGGATTACTGCAAACAAGCAAACAAGAATTCCATTACCACATCAATCAGGGCAGCCAGATTGCAATGCAATTGCAGTGAGCCTTACTGGTCCGCCTAGGGGAGCTGAAAGAGTATTCTTGTAGCTAAAGACAACTGGAATTCTGGAGTAAAATCCTTCAGTTTTCACCTCACACAAAATGAAACTGATGCTTGTTTTGAATATGTGACTGTGAAACGCACACATAGACCATCCATACTGGTGTATTAGGTAAAAAAAGTGTTAACTTGCTGCACAAGGACAGAGGGGCCAGCTGGGGGTAGGAACCTGTCTGAAGACCCTTGGCTAGCTCAGGTATCAGAACCCAGAATTTTACTGAAAAGGCAGCTTAAATACTTTGGAATTTCTTCATGCATCTAGTCTGTAAGATACCTGCATTAAAACGACACTAATAAAGCTGTACAAATAAAGCATATTACGATGACACCATGCTGTCTGCACCAACCAGTAAAACCAAAGAAAAAATGTCAGCTAAAGGGAGAAATGTGACATAAAATGACCTTCAATTACTGCACACACAGGGGTGCCAATTTAACAGCTTTTTAAATATGCTTAGGTGCAGATGACATATGTTACATTTAACCTCCGACTGCAAATGTTCACCTCTGAACGAAACGCTTTTGTCATAACCCTAAAACTATTTCAGTGCAAAACTGAAACATTTACAGGAATATAATAATAAATATTTGAAAGCTACTGATGATAGGGAATAGAAAAGGTCATAGCTAAAAGGTTGTAGTATTAGCAAAAAAAGCAGCTAAGTAAGATAAGGTAACCATTTTAACTACTGCTACACAATAATTCCACAGAGAGAAGCATAAAATAAACCCGGGAGCAAATAATACATGCAGGACTAATTTCTGCAGTTGGTCCTTTTATGAAGGAAATTCTGGAAAATACCAATGGCAAGTATGATTCTCAAGCACTGAGGAAGTTAATAAATAGGAAGATGGTTACATTGCTACAAGAAACTGTGAAAATGAAGCTTTGCTTACTCTCTTCTAATATAAAACTAATATACAGTAAGATACATACTAAATACTAAGTGTTGAGAATGTCAGATACCAGACTTCTCTCCTTGTCTTTTACAAGTATAAGAGTATTTTGTGGTATTCATTGCCCACTTTCCACAATAGAATTCAAACTGATGTGCTTGGGAGTAGGAGTAATTTGTGCATCTCAAAAACAATGGTTACCTTTGCTATCATTGCTCAAATTGTAGGAACAGATACTAAGCTGATTCATACTGCATGAAAACTAACAGGTTTTAAAGTGGAATTCTGTAGATAATCTCCCCAAAATTATTTATTATCTTAAACAGAACAGAGTAAATCACTAACTGACATCACCCTGTGCCTTTTTCAATGCAATGCAAGGTGAGAGGGCATCTTTGCAAGGTGACAGAATCAAACTGGAATTGCCAGCACCAACCTAAATTGAACAGGCCAAGACAGAAACACAGAACCTGTGCTCATCTTAAAATAAAATGATGCTGTGATGTCATTGCATAGCAATACTAGCACTGACCCAAGAGACAGTAACTATTTTGGGCTTCAATGATTTAGAAATTAAGAGATTAAGGTGGGTTTTGACCCATTTTAGAATTCTTTGATTTGTACATCATGTTTTTCTTTTTAGTACACTGACCTGCTACAAAGCTGGGATATTCACAGGGGCTCCTGCAGTACTACATTGTCGTAGTTTTGCAAAACCTGGTTTTTGGTAGCGGGGGGGCTGCAGGGGTGGCTTCTGTGAGAAGCTGCTAGAAGCTCCACCTCCATGTCCTGCAGGGCCAATGTCTGGCTGGCTGCAAAGATGGACATGCCACAGGCCAATTAGAAGTGGTAATGCCTCTGTGATAACAGATTTAAGAAGGAATTCAAAACAATTCTGGTTGCGCAGTTCTAATTCCAGCCAGGGAGGAGGAGGATACAGGCTGAAGAACACAACATGGAGAAGCACCCAGGCCAGGTCGGAAGAAGATACAGCAGGGCCGGAGTCGAGATTCCTCTGCAGCTGGGGGTGAGACCATGGTGAGACGGGATGTCCCCCCTTGTAGCCCATGGAGGAGCATGGGAATGCAGAGCCCCCCTTTACAGACGCTGGAGCAGGGGGATGCTTAAAGACTGCAGCCTGTGGAGGAGTGACCCACGCCGCAGCAGTTTGAGGGCCGCTGGTGCTCGTGGGATGGACTGTGGACTTTGCTTTCTAAAGGGGAGTAGTTCCTGAAGAGGTGAGGGGACCCCACCATCGAGCAGGGGAAGACTCCAATCCTTGAGAATATGAAGACCTGGCCTAACCTTAAAAAACCCCCTAACTCTCTGTCTCCCTGCATCGTTTGGGTAGGAGGGAAGCAGGGACGGAGAAGTGAGGCAGGGGGAAAGAAGGTGTTTTTCTACAGATCATATTACTTTGCAATTTTTCTTTTCTATTAGTGTAATAAATATACTCTTATATCTCCTAAGATAAAGCCTCTCTCAAGTGCATTTGATCATAAACTTTGCGGACGCTTTGAATTTTTATTTCCTCTCCTCTGTCCGGCTGCGAGGGGGGGCGGGGGGGGAAGTCAGTGAGTCTGGGTACTTCCTGGCCTCTGGCCAGGCTCAAACCATAACATACAGGAATTAAGAAATTCCTTAAGAATACTGAAGTTTTTAATTTAAGCAACTAACTTGGCTATCTGTAAACTGTAGCTAAAAGATAATTGCTGAATTTCTTTCATTAAACAAGTAAAGCTGAGACAAGATATAACTCTTACTGGGATTTCCTGTACTGTTTTAAATGCTCTTTCTAAATATGTTTGGTCAGATAAAATGGCACTGCTACCTAACACGCACGTCTGAGAGACTTTGAAGCCTTTTAGTAGGAAGGGCAGGGCAGGTGCAAATCACAAGAGGCTCAGAAGATCCCAATACAATCAGAAGAGAAAATGCAGGATGGAGTTAAATTCTAGAAGAGAAGAAAGGTGTTAAGCAATTGTAGAGTCTGGAAAGACACATTTTTTTGAGATCATTCAGGAAAGAACATTTTGTTTAGCTCTCTAAGGATTAGTAAAACCACTGCAGCTTTCTGCTGCTCTTCAGATGAGGCTGTGCTTCTCTTCTTGGAAGCTAACTAGATGGCTGAGTTTCCCTTCCTTTTGCCCATACCCCAGTGTTAAAAGCAGGAATCTGACTTCCCAGAACTACCAAAAAGGAAAGCTGGTGTAGACATGACATTGCCAACTGCCCTTCCTTTTCAGCAACCTGTTGTATAGACCCGTTACTCATGTATCAACGTCATAAGTAAGGTGTTTGATGAAAAATCTATTGCTTTTTAGCTGTAGAATGTTCTAATTAGAGCTGTAAAGAAAATTACTTGGCTGGAATTTATGACAACTGAAATCTCTTGTGCAGAGACTTTTCTTTCCATATAGTTTCTATACCTCCATGTTTTCTGTATTTCCAGCTCAGTCATAAAGGTCTCCTGGGGGATCACCCAACAGACTTCTGTATCAGCTGAGCTTCAAGGATTTTGACTCTTTAAATCCATACAAATTAAGAAAGAGCTGAAAGCCTGGATGCTCAAACTTCAGTCATGAGGTTGCCACTGGTATCCAGTGATGCAAGATTTTGGAGTAGTCTGCTAAACGCTCAAGTCTGGGACATGACTGCTTTTCAGGCTGATCTTTTCTCTCTGGTGACCAGTGACAGAACCTGAGGGAATGGCCTGCAGTTGGGTCAGGGGAGGTTCAGGCTGGATATTAGAAAAAGGCTTATCACCCAGAGGGGACTGGGCACAGGAACAGGCTCCCCAGAGAAGTGGTCACAGCACCAGCCTGACAGAGTTAAAGAAGTGTTCCAGAATGAACATGGTGTGATTCTTGGGACTGTCCTGTGCAGGGGGAGAAGCTGGACTGAATGATCCTCGTGGGTCCCTTCCAACTCAGGATATTCTATGATTCCATGATTTCAACAATGTCTACATACTAATTCACTGTGAATCTAAATGGAAACGAATAAAATCCCTGATAAAATGTATCTACCGTAACTGCCAACTTGCTCCAATTTCTCTTATAGGCATTTTGAACACAGAAGATTACACAAGGCCTCATTGCTACTGAAATAAAATTTAAACTAATAAACAAGCTGAAATCAATTTCAATTGTGAATAACTCATGCATCAGTTTATCTTTACCCAAGGGGAGAAAAAGGCAATGATCCTACACTTTCACTTTGTCAAAAATGTAGCTGGAGTAGGAAAAATGACAGCATGAACATCAGCAGAGTTATCAACTTCCATTCTAGGACATCTTTTCTAAGGCCTTTTGTCACAAGGACTCCAATGGCTCCCTGATAGAAACCACAGAACTTGAAACAAAAGAAAGATCGGAAAACATCCCAAGAAGCTCCTAACTTGGCCCTGAACTTTCTTTGAACACATTAGACTAACCAGGGTTGAGACAGAAGTAATTTATTTATAATAAACACTTGCACACAAAAAGTCAGAAAACCTCAACTCCCTTAACTAATGGTTTCTAAAAATGCTTATTCAAACTGACACATGCATGACAAGTTTTGGCTGAGTACGATTTAAGGAGGAGGAGTTATAGCACCCAGAAAAATGGTGTTTATGACAGAAATGACAAAGAATCATTCATCATAGGGTTTTTCTATGTGGAGCAGTAATAAAGCCTAAATGAGACTGCACTTCATTAGTAATTTATTTCACAGATCACTATATATACACAAATAGCATAACTCTATTACATTTTTATGGTGCTATTTATTACAGTACTTCACATACTATATCCACAAGGCAACACAGAAATGCAGCTTTCTCTGGGGAAGACAACAGCAGGCAACTGCAGAGCAGTACAGAGGGAGGAAACAATTCTGAGCCAGGAGAGCAGAAATAAGAATTTCAGACAAATCAAGAGAAGAACAATATAAAACAATGAAACTGAACCCCGGAGATGTGAAGCTAAATTAAAGAATAGTTTTGCACCATTTGTACTTGCCTGATGCCCTATTTGATTTACACAGTAGAAATAGAAGGAAAACTGAATACCTTTGCCTTGTCCAGTCAGAGTGACCAACAGCAGAGACTCCCACCAGAGCTCCCTAGCTACCATTCTCGCTCCTTTCACTCGATCCTTAAACACTACACTGGCATTTTCCACTTGCCACAGGAAGGAAAGAATATCAGTTCATTTGCTTTCATCAGTCTATGTCTGGAATGCCACTCTTTAAGCATAGCCAAGGACATATTCTCAGATACCAAGAAAAGAGATGGATTTCTTTCTCTACTAAGCTTTCTACAAAGTGAGGATCCAGGGCTATTCCACTCTCCACCAGAAAACAATTTCCAAACTATCACACTTAGAGGCCAAACACTTCCATTAAACTTCCAGAGATGAATGGTGACTTCTGCCTTTCAAATGAAAACATGGTATGCTACACAAACCCACAGAATGCTGTGAGAAGATGATAGAGAGAAGGACACCTGTAAATGCCTCATCACAACTGCTTTTTATTATTAGTTTGCTTGTGAAGTAACAGTGTAATTATGTAGTGTTGGGCCACCAAAATAACTTATTATATGCATTATGTGAACGCTTTCTGAAATAAAAATTAAAAAGAAATGCATTGCTTTTAACTCGTGAGGCATGTTTAAATTCAACAAATAGTCTCTTGATTTTGTTGCCAAAAAAAATCTGCTGTAGGAACACTGATAAGAAGGTAAGTGGCTTGTCAGTTCTAGATACTACACTTATAAAAATAAATTTTAAAGTAAAAAAACTTCTAAATAAAGTCCCAGTAATTGGAATGTAATTTATGAACATTGGGTCTTTGATGGTTGGAGAGAAAACATGATTTTAACTACTACATTTTTTTAATCTCGTCTGACAAATTAACTAGAAAGAGAACAAAAAATCAAAACAATCAGGAAAATATTTGCTAGGCATTAAGTTAAAATCTGTTTTACAGCAGGGAAAAAAGTTTTCTTAAAATTTTTCTTTACTGACTTTGACTGCATAGTGAGATCCTGAGAATAAATACATTTACATTGTTTCTCCTATGGATCTTGTTTTGATGTTCCTTCTTCAACATTGTTATTAAATGCGTAATTGCAGTTCACAACATACAAGACTGATAAGAGGCTGAGTGAACATATATCAATATAATTTTTCTTTTTCTTTTTGTCTCATATTGCACTGCTTTCCCCTGCATTACGGGTAGACTAACTACTAGCAGTTTAAGAAATTAAGCCTGCAATACTGAAATGAAATACTGATTCAAGATTCATGTTTTAATTAGTCATTTAAGTGATCTGAAGTCTCTAGTTATTACATAAAAAGAGAGATATTGACCATCTGCAAAAAAATATAATGCCCCATTTGGGTAAGTTAATGAGTCTGAATTAAGTATATGAGTATTCCCCACTGAAACTGAGGGGACTGTTTGAATCCCTAAATGAGTAAATGAAATTGTTTTGCACTCTCTGTCTTATTTTAACAACTAGATATGCTGGAAAGCCTTTTTTCTTGCTCTAAGAAACCCTGCAATCTGACCAACAAATGTAGGAAGGACCAAACATTGTAGGAAACATAATGAAATCGAGATTTTATTTCCAGCCTGTTACTCTGCAAATCATTCTCCTCAACAGAACTGATTAATGACCCATATGAGCACACAGCCATAAGCTCTGGAGAAGAAATTCCTTACAAAAGGTGTGAATGAATGGATTCAGTGCACTGGAGCTGAGAGAGCACACATAGGCTTGTTTAAAAGGTGAGGAGCAGGAGAACAAACTAACAGAACTAATATTGACCTGGACTTTGCTGGCAGAGTGTCAAGGAAGGTCACAGGTGAAAAGAGACTCAAAATAAATAAAGTCTTGAGGATGAGAAATTTATCTTCAACACCATAGGTAAAAGAGCTAATTAAGTGATTTGGCAAATTTGAAAGATCTGCTGCCCAGTTTCCATTTAGACAAAACAGGGAGCTGCAGAGTTTTCAGGGAACAAAGAAGCAGAAGCTGGTTCTAATAGATAAACTTTACAGTAATTCTACATCTAACGGTTTTACCTAAGAAAGTATGAACATTTTTTGCTTATTCTTTCCTGGATTTTCTCCTTATTCTTTCCTGGAACAATTCCTAGTCAGTCAAATCAGCCTATGCAAACACGTTGTAAAAATGTCTCATTAAAGAAAGAAATATTGTATGATGCTACTTACCTGCCTGTCTACTTCTGGAAGCAAAAGCAGGAGGTATTGTTGAAAATGCTGAGGTAAAGAAGCAAAGGTGTGTTTATTTATTAAAGCCCTCAGGTTAGTGTTCACTAGAATAGATCCCGGTGTTTCTATGTCAATATCCTCAGCTTTGGTCCATTTCAAATGTCCTGGAGTAAATAAACAGAAATAACTTTAAACATAAATAAAGGAAGAGAGTAAGAGCAAGTCTTCTTTTTAAGTTTTTATCTTTTATTGTATAATACAGTAAGCTCTAGAGAAACGGTACTCTGAGAAGGGTAACACAGTCTTTTCTAGGTGTCTTAACAGCTTCTTTATATTCCCTGTATTTGTCTCTTGAGCTCTTACAGGATCCAGTCAACATCACAGCTGACATACTCTTCCAGATCAAGACCAACTCAACTCAACAGCTGCAGAAAATATTCCTGTCATGCCAGCAACAATAATTACCTAAGCACCTATTTTCAAGCAAAAGGCCACTTGATGAGGCTGATGTGAATCAATCATTATGGACAACTTCTCTTTCATCATATCAGGAGTGCCCTGTGGTCTACACAACTTGTCCCTTTGCACCTGCTAAAAACTACCTGTGTGAATAGAGAGTGATCAAAGAGATGAGAATACTTAATATGTTAGTGTGTAAAAACATGCATTTTTCAGAATTTTCATAAGAACTGGTGGCAGCAGCAGGAATGATGAGATTAGAAAACAGGGTCTGTGAGGAACAATACAAACCCCAGAGTAAGACAAAGACTCAGCAGAGGGAAGGGGAAATACATACATGGCTGATGCACAGGCCTACAGAATAACGTCTTCTTACTTTACACAGTGGACAGCCAAGGCCGTACGCTTAAACTCTTGCACAGTAAGAAATATATCTGTTAATGTACTGTGAAAAGAAAGCTTTCAACCACCAAGGACAAGGAGATGCTGGATTAGATCCATAGGGAGATATTACAGTCTCTATCAGTGGAAATCTTTAAGAATATGTTACACAAATACCTGTCAGGAATGACAGATGTATATCTGATTTTGATCTATGACTGACAAACAAATTAGATGACCACTGAAGTTCCTGTCAGGTCTGATTCTGTTAGTATTCCTAGGATAATATTTGGAAGATACTTTTTAAAGCTTCTTAAAGAGCAATTACTGCTACCTGCTTCAAGGTGTATATATATATTGCTACAATCCTCTAAGCCTTAATATAGGAGAGTCCAGGTGGCTGGAAAAACTCAAAAGCTTCCAACGCATCCCAGGAAACTTCTTCAGGTTTTGATCTGTTATACTTTCAAATATTTCAAAGATGGTATAAGAGGGGTTTGAACTATATAAAACACAAACACCATCAGAATCGCTAAAAAAGCAATTGAAAGAATATTCCACTTTATGAGCAATGATGGTATTTGGCATTTACACAGGACCTCTCAGCAACAATTACAACTGACACGTTAAGAAGAATAAGTAAGTTTTACAAACAGGGAAATTTGGGCATACTGATTATTAGGAATGTTTCAAATGCTACAAGCTACTTAACAGTAACATCAATAAAAAGAATGCAATTAAGCTTTCTATGGTGGTCTCTTCCCTGAAAATCTGTATCACCCACAAATATACAAATGCAAGAAAATGCAGACTCCACTTCAGTCACAGCCTCCCACAAACATTCTTGCAATTTTCTTTTCTTTTTCAGCAGACAATAGTAACTGAATGAGACAAGGACTGCTTTGCACTCAGCACAGGATAACCTTTTCCAATACACATTTCCAACATACTGTATTTCAGTACAGCAAAGACTCCATTACAAACAAATGAATACAGGACAATTGCATGGAAGAAGTGCCCATTTTCATGAGTGCATCACAATAAACCGTCCTCACCATCTGTTCCACTAAATATAAATGTAAAAAGAACACAGTCCCTGAGCATAACACAAGTTGCATGATGTATCGAATTTTAATGCCTGTATGTACACTCTTTTCTTCAATCCATACAAAATACATATCCCCATCTTCTAAGTGACTCCAAATTAGAGTAACATTTTCCCCAGCTAGTGCTTCATATCCCATGGGAAAGCATATACATAGACATAATCCAGACTAAAATAAGACATACGGCTGCAAAGTCAGTAACATCCTTCAGTGGCAGATATTCTAACAGCGTGAAAAGCCCAAGACAAAAAGTCAAACCTAAATTTCCTGATTTATTTGACCTGTTATCACTTACAGAATACAATGCAGGTTTTATCAACTTGTGAAAGAAATATGTGTATTATTTCCAGGCCAGTAGAAAATGTGGATGCCCAAAAAAAAACCCTCTAAAAAATCAGAAGAACAACAAAATCTTTCTCCTGCACTCTTCCTATGTCTAATTTAGGGCCTGGACAGTAGGTCTCAAGTTTGTAATATGGTTTAGTGAAGTATTTGGGAGCAGCATTCAAGTATGCTTCCACTGCACCACTAATCATAGCTCTGAGAGGATTTTATGACAAAACATGTGCCAATGTTTTTTATGTCATTTTTCATAGAGAAAGACATTTTGAATCCTTATATAGCTCAGGGGTATCACTATGCAGATCAGAAATAGAACCTGTAAGAAGAGAAAGAAACTCAGGTTTGCAGCCTTGGAAAGGAAGAGATTACTCTCCAAAATAGAGAATTAACTATGAAGAGATGGGAGCACCATGGTTCTACATCAAAGTATAAAAATCAAAACTGGAAAAGGACAGAAATTACATAGTTGGCAGAATCTGTCTAAACTAAAAACTAAAAGGGAAAAAAATCACATTTAATTAGAGCTCAGAAAGTCTACCAAACACAACATGTAGCTGATGTTGCACAGATCAGCAGAGTTTCAGACAATCAAACAATATCTGGAGCTGAACTGTGCACTCTATAGGACCCTGGCCCTATTCTCAAAGCTGCTAAAGAACTGTTCTTTTAGCATTCCAAGAAATACTATGTCATGAGAGAAACATAACAGCAGGTAAAAGAACAAAACGCTTAAACCTTATACAAATTTCCCTGCATTCCATGTGCGGTGTCCCAAAAAGCCAGGGCAAATTTTTTTTCGAAATCCACAAAAAGACCCCTAATGAATTCACTCTACATTTGATATCATCAGCTAACAGTTGATGTAATAACTGGAGATGTAGAGGAATGTGTACTTGAAATTGTATATCTCAGTCTTAATCGTAGAGAAAAATTACAGGAAATAATCTAAAATTGAACAAAACTTTGCATAGCACAAGCTGTAATACTGAAGGAGCATTGTCAGTTTTGAATAATGTTGTTGGATCAACACAGAGAACTATCTATCCATATGGGACTGACTGAAAATCTGCAGAAAGATCACGTATGAAACCAAAGTACAATTTCAACGGAAGCTGTGATACAACAAGGCTTGTAGGAAACAGTTTGCCAGGAACTTGCAATAGCATATTTAACAACCCACCTATGGCATTTGGGAAGTAAAGTACCTTGGAGCTATTTTACAGGATCATTATATACAAAAATAGGACTAGGCTGGATGATTAATAAAGAAGAACAATCTTATCACCACAAAGAGAGACATAAAATAACTTTTAGGATTTAGTTGCTACAAAAAGCTTGTTTGCTATCTTTTCCAACATGGCCAAATTGCAAAGTACTTCTGTAAATGATTCAGCAGTCTGTTGAATGCAAAAAGTACTTTGTAAAGATAAAGAAACAGTTATGTCATTATTTGACCTTACTTTAGTCGAGACAAGAGTCTTAGTGAACACTACATTTTGTGCTCCCTAGGGAACTCTTCCAATTAAATTTCATGGAGAGCAGGAAAATCTGCCTATCACATGGAGACTGAGAATTTACTCTTAGCATCTCTTCAGAGAAAATTCTTTGTTAATTACAGAATGTGATCCATGAACCTTGCTAAAAAACCCACAGAAAATAAAACCAGAAACTGTATCTACCACCTTAAGAGATGTAGCTTCAAAATAATTACAGATCCAACTGAAGAAATAAATCAACCAAAGAAGGAGAATCAAACAAAAATTATATGTCAAATCTGTATATGACATGCAATAATGCAAATGAAGAAAAGAGAAAGTTAACTTCTAATAGGGCAAACATGTAAGCAAATATGCTATTATCTTTGGGAATAAATGCACATTAGATGGCAAGCAAATGCACCATGAAGAAAGAATATCTGCTACACCCTGCCCCATCCCCCAAAACATCACTACACAACAATCAGAACCTAATTGCAAAATCACCTCTCTGCCTGCAGTTGCTTAGGTCTGTCAAAATTTAAAAAGCAACTACACAAAATCATTCGGGGCAGGATGGGGTAATGACCATGGATTTTCCAGGTAGACAGAAAGATGTCTTCTTGAGAGAAGGTCAGCTGCTGAGTTTGAAAAAGGGACACATAAACCAGAAAAAAAAACTGTTCAAGCAAACACAGAGTTTAGAAAAAAAACAGTATTACAAGTAAGATATTTATTTTACTCCTACTCACCTAAACCAGATTTTTTTAACCTCTTTAAGTGCTGGCTTGTTTGCTTTCCAGTTGGAGACTTTTGCCCATGTTTCATCTCTTTATCAGAACCATCTGCTTCACCATTTTTAGATTCAGATCCTTAGGAAAAAATAAAATCCCTCAAACATGATGCTTTTGCACTTTTACTAACAATCCCCCTAGCATCCCTACACCATAAACAAAACAAAAATAGGATTTTTAAAAAATTGACATCTACTTGCTGAAAGGCAATATACCTTTTTGATCACAATACAATTCCTCCTCATCAGAGGAATTGGAAGTTAAAGCTCAATAAATCAATTAAGTGCTGAAAACTAAAGTTTACTGAACACTGCAGTCAATAAAAATGTTCACTGATCTAATAAAAATAACATAGTTCTATAATGCCCAAGAGATATTTTAAAAAATATTTTAACCTCAAGTTATGGGGCAGTAAAGCAATCTAAGGCTGCAAAAAGATCATTTCTTTGTGAAGAAACATTTATAGAAGAAATATGCTTGGAAATACAATTGTCAATTTGTGTTAAACATAGGCAGAGAAATCTCTTAAAATGAAGGAACTTCACCACCAGAGCTAAAGGTCAAGGTTATGCTGCAGTGATAAGCATGGTATAAGAAGAGGAAAAGCTAACAAAAGGATTTGAGTATTGCAATGCAGAACTGAGACACAATTTCACATTCACAGAGAAGCTTGCCTTTTTATCCCCCCTCCCATTTTTATGGCATTGAATACCAGCATGTGGTCCTCCATTAGAGCTCCAGAGCCAAACAAAATGTTACTTGCATTCCTTTAAAGCTGCTGCTACTATCAATTGTCATTTCACTGTGTGTCTTCAGTTCTTTATTAACGAAAAATCTCCATCCACCAGATTTGATAAGAAAATAAAGATGTTAAACAAAGCCACCCAGTGGAAATATTATTTCAGCAATTCCAAATTCCGTATGCTACACAGCTGATTCAGAGGAAGGCTCTGTGACTAGAGCTGATCTTGCAAACGGTCCTTTAGCTATTTACCTGAAGGTGAATCCGACTGCTCATCGGACACCTTTAGTGGTGTCAGAACAACACGAGGAACAGTCTTGTTTACCATCATTGAGACTCCATTTCTTCTTTTCTGCTGTTGTCTTAAAGCCTACAAAAACGATAACAAAAGATAAAACTGTAGCAAAAAATAATGCTTACATGTGAATTACACAAGACATTTCTCTACCATTAAACTGAATCCTTTAAAATAAGCATAATTTACATAGCTAGTCTGACTTGTCAGACTTCACACTCGTCCTCTTTATGTCATTTTCTTTTAAAATACAAGATCAGGCTTTTTTCCTTTTTTTTTTTTTTTTTTTAATAAAGAGAAAGAAGATGCACCTTAGATCATTTTCCAATCCAGTTTTGACAACAAAGAAGCACGTAACTGTTTGCTCTACCTTAACGGCACAACGTGAGAACCCATGGAATGTGAAACTAAGACTTCCGAAAAAAAAAGTAAAACCAAAATGTTTCAAAACCAGAATAAAAATATATATGTCTGCTCATCTCTCGCAGGTGCATCCTCTCCAGTATACTGCTCAGTCAATCAAGTTAACACAGAGTGTCATCAGTATGTACAGCATGTAAGGACTACAGTATTGATGCACTCACTCAGCCGTGAGTAGTGCTGCACAAAATCACTGAACATGGCAGGAATCATTTATTTTCGTGAAGGGAATCAGTCCTAATCTTGGAAACCTTGCAGCATTTGGCTTCTGTCTGTTTGACTTTGGGCATTAACCTTCAGAACACGAACATGATGGTGTTCTGGCAAATGTGGGGAAAAATGATACACGAATAAATCTCTACAAATGGGAGTGCTTTGTGTTTCATAAATGCATCGAATACAGGGTTGATAATGTAATATAAAATATTTAAAGATTAGAAACAGCAAATACCCATCAGACTGTTTTATATGGAAAATCATATCTCATTCAAAAGGTCTTACAACATACAAACATGAATACCTGCCAATTAATACAGCTGCAAGCATTAAAATTCTGGAATTAATCAGAATGGGCTGGGCTTAATACAGACCTCTCTTAGCCTCCTGTCTATTTTTCTCCAGTCTTACTGTGCATCTATTTTTACAATTGTGATTCGTGTTATGAACTTGGGGGGATTTACTGAAGTAATATTGTATCAACAAGGAACATATTTGATATGAATTATCCCTACAGGTTTATGAGCATGAATGACTGATTCTTTCTACGGTTTAAGTCTGTAACTTTAATGGATCTGTAATACCTTTCTAAATTGTTCACATAGCTAAGTAATAGAAAAAAAAA
The DNA here is from genome assembly GCA_013400975.1 of Atrichornis clamosus. Classification (NCBI taxonomy): domain Eukaryota; kingdom Metazoa; phylum Chordata; class Aves; order Passeriformes; family Menuridae; genus Atrichornis; species Atrichornis clamosus. The sequence goes on from WBMZ01013880.1 coordinate 57,685, forward strand.
AAACCTCTGAAAAGAAAGAAATCGATATCGGTCTATTCCTCTAAATAACACACTACACAATGGAAAACACACCAGGCCACACAGAAACTATTTCATGGATTAACCCATTTTATAGTACTTCTTAAAAGACATATAAGCACTGTGCAATAAAAAGCAAATTAGAACACTTGAAATCAAACAAAGACAGGAAGCTGGTCAGATCTGCGCTGAACCGAAGAAGCAAGCAGAAAGACATAAAGAACAGCCTATACTTCAAACACTTTTGAGACAGAAAATTCATACTGGTATTGAGCAAGCACAGCCAGACTTGTGGGCAGAAAACTCTAAAACATTTAACATTTCTCAAAAATTCCCCAAAATTCCAAAAATCGTTCTGCAAACCTAAGTGTCAAACCAGGTGATCCTTAATTAACAGTAATACCACTGAGATAATAGGAAACAGTTCACTAAAAATTAGCTGAAGTGACAGGCCGTGTCTACACTAACAACACATCACTATAGCCACAATCCAAACTCTGCATCATGGTGTCTCACAACCTGATGTGCCTGATGAAGAGCAAAGCGAAGAAATATCCATCCTCAGTGTCATCCTCCCTAGACAAATGGTTAGAGCCCAAATGATGCTCCACGTTCTCCTCCAGCCGCCTTCCAACTTTCCAAGGCAATTTCCACCCCTACCAAGGGTCCATAGCCTTGCTGCCAGCATCCATAAGGAAATACCCTTTTAACGATTTTTACAGCCACTCTAACAAGGGCGGATTCTTTGTAAAGCCTTGCAGCTCATTTTCAATGCTTTAGACTGAGCTCCCAGGAAGGAGAGAAAGGAACCAGCAGTGTATCCACCACCAGTGACAGGCACTCAACACTGGTACACCTGAGGTGACACACGTGCTGCTGGAGTGAGGGCAGTGGCACCCAATCTTTGTCAGGCACACCACTTACCTTTTCTTGTGTTACAGGAAGGCCCCTTGTGGACCTTAAGCACACATTTATGCAACTGATCTGGCATTTCCAAGAAGCACAGGCCAACCCATGCCATGGAGCACTAATGCAAGACATTCCCTGGATAGTCAGACCAGGGCAGACAGCTGGGAGCACACAAAGTTACCAGAACTATTAATTTGAGGCATAGCCCACTTCTCAAGCTACAGGCTAAGCACCTCTATACGTGAGGGCAAAGCATAAACCTTAAAGACAGCATTTTCCTTTGATGCACATGTGTTTCTCAGGGCTTCTTTTTCCCTAATATCCACTGTTTCATTGCCAGTCCCTTCCCCATCTCCTCCAGTTTCACAGTGCAAGGAACTGATCACCAAACAGAGCCCAAGTTAAGTCTGAAAATCAGGGATGATTCAAGCTGACAGTAAAGCTACACACACCTAAAAGACAGGCTGGAGAAGAAAAAAACCCTCCCAAACCCAATCCCCCCCCCCCCAACCCCACTCCCCCGCAAAGACTACCCCCACCATGTGGACATTAAAATCTAAGTGAAACTTTTAACACAAAGCTAATGAATTACCAATGAATTACACTGCGTACAAAGAACAGACAAATAATCTTCCCCATGCCTCTCTACCTCTTAATTTGTCAAATGGAAGATATGAGGCAGGGGAGGACAGTACAAAGATATCAAGTAAATAATCTAACATACGATTTTCAGGGTAAAGAGATGTCTGAGATTCTGCACAGACATTCTTGTTGTGATATGCCCAGGTAATCATAACAATTTTGTGTTAAATTTTCCTTTTAATTTGAAGCTGCAGGGTCTGAAATTTTGAATAGGCAAGTCTTTGCAAGACAACACTAGGAGCAACCCAGCAGTGGGAGAAACTGCCGATTGACACTCAGTTACAAGGAAAGCCAAACACCATAAGGAGTTAAGTATAAACGAAGGACACTCTCTGCAGTCTCTGCTGAGGACAAAGATATAACTTCTCTACACTTAGCCTGAGGGATAGTCATTTTAGAATACAAGACTACCGTAGGATAAGACAAGAATCTTGTATCCCAAGATTAATTCTACTTAGCTGGGAAGTCAATGAGATTACTCCAAGTGAAACATGCACCAAATGCCTTGCTATACTGAGCTCTTAGTGCACCAAGCTAATATAGTGCTCTCCTAGTCACCACAACTAAATAAATCAAATTTGCAACTAGCACTGAAGAAAATTAGAAATGTTGTAACTTATTCCAAAGAAAAATGCTTCCAGATTTCACTGTAGATATGGAAACAGTAACTAACACACACTACATTGCCATCTTTTACCGACACAGCCTTTTGCATCTCATCCATATTTAGAGATATATAACCTGCTAGCTGGACTTCCTACAGAACTGCAAGAAACAGATGATGATTCTACCAAATGGTAAGGTGTCATTTTCACTACAGAAATGTAGAGAAAAACACATGCAACGCATATGATAGCTTACATAAAGTATATTTTTCTTTAATAAGACTCTATGTTTATATTTAAAATAAATTCAATCACTTCATGCTAAATGAAAAGCTGCAAACTTTAAATACCTAGAACTGATCACTGTAGAAGTATTCTGTAAGACATTATTACCATCCTATTTGTACAGCAAATAAATTATAAAAAAAGGAAAGAAAATGAAGGCTCGTATAATATATGAGTTAAAACATTAAAAGCTCTCTTAAAATTACCACCAAAATGTAATACTTACATCCAGCCTTTCACAAGCAGATTTGCAAAGGACATCTGTGAATCTCTTGCACATAATGAGTATGGAGAATTCCCAATATTCCCATTCATAAAAATGAACCTGTGACCATCTGTTGAATAACACTGCCATGGTCATTATACAGCACTTGGCATAATTATTTGGTTTAATGAAATTATTTTTATTGCCAAAATCTTTAAGCAAACTATCAATCCATTTTCATCCATAGAACTTAAAATAAAATAAAAAGATGAGAATTAAGAAAACATAAACTCTGAAGATAGATGACAAAAGAAAAACACCATGAAATTAACAGTGAACTTCTAATTTTTTTTTAATAAAGATGTGACAAGAGCAAGTTTCCTTCTTTTTTTCAGGAAGTTTCCTACTCCCTACTGGAGTATAGCAGTATGTTGGGAGGTTTAATGAATGCCGTTACATGCTCCTAAGAATAATAATTTCATGTTTAGTTGATCTTAACACAGGAAAGACTTCTTTACCCATGTGACAAAATGGTTGACTCTCTTCAATAAAAACTCATGAAGTCATATTTCAAGTAGGAATGAAAGGAAACAATATAAACTAAAAGATAACTGGAGAGCGGGGCAAAATACCTCCCCAAAAGAGCACCACAAGCAAAATGTCAAGCTCTGTGCTCTGATTTTACTGCTGTTTGGCACTTTTCTTTAAAATTCTTTTTCTTTCCCTCATCTTTTCAACTCAGAATGAAAAAATGCAGCACACAGATAAACCATTAATGCAGAAAACCACTTTCATTTGGGCTTAAATGCATGACATGCTGAGAATGCTAAACATTAAGTTATTAACAACAAAGACATGTAACACTTGGCTGCATTAAGCAACATCGTCCCAGATTTCTATTTGTTCCATAAATGTCAAGTCTACATTCTGAAACTCATATCATGAAACGTAACCTTTGAAATTTCACACATTATGGATCAGAAATGTAAAGCTATGAAATTCTTCCATTCTGCCATGTGAAAACACTGAGCAAAGTCTATTGCACAAAATAAATAACAACTCTACATCACGGTTATGGATCCCAAATTGACAAAGATGAAACATATTTGTAGTTTATTACTGATTCACTTAACACTACCATAAAATTCAGTCTTTGTCCTCTCTCTCACTCTCATTTTGCTAGTAAAATTAAGAGCCTGTAATTCCCACATCTCTGTTGAATTAAAATTTCTCAGTGGCAACCTGTTTCACAGATAGACAGAGCAGTTAAACTAACACAGTAAGCACCACAAATCATGAAGATTAAACTCATTATTATTTTCAAGATGCTACTAATTTTTATATTAACATAAACAAAGTACTCAGTCAAAAGCCTGTGAATGTAAGATTAAAACACAATAAAGATGTCCTTTGGAAACAACTACAAAGTGCCATTTCCAAAGTAAAATAATTTACTTCCAACCAGACTTGTACACTAAACATGTCGGTATGGTGCCAAGTGTACACAATTGATCACGTGGAGATGAAGAGTTGTGTCAGAATCACCAGGATTTGAAGACCTGGGGTTTGTTTTCAAATAAATGCTGATAACTTCTCAGATAAGCTTCTATTCTTGTCCCATGCCATCCTCCTACCCTGTGATATTTATACCTGTATTTGGAATAAAAAGAATTTCTTGCTGCATATTTGCTCTTTAGGTCTCAGTAGTGCACAGAGTCTTTCTGTAGGACTACAGAACACATTAGCACTGAACATTTACCTGTGTACCAACCAACACTGAACTGAAGTGTTTGGATGTTTGCAGGGCACAGAGACATGTGTGTGTTCATGTGAGTGTCTGTACACCTGCAAGCCAGCACTGTTTTCTATAGGATTAAATAATGCAGCCACAGCTACCATTCCTGTAGATCACGACAGACTGCAAAGTAAATGTTTTTGGTGCTTTCCCAATCACAAAAACAAGAGAAGCACAAAAAACCACATGTGATGTGTTCAATGTCTGTTTTGACTTGCATGTGAATGGGGGTGATGATGGCATATGCACCAACTCAGTGAACGCTTTTTTCCAAAGAGAAGTGTTGTGGTTTTTTTAGTGGTTTGTGCAGTATTAAACTAATAACATCTATTAGCTAAAAAGTGTTTTATAGGAAAATCTGTGTTTTGGCATAGCAAAGCACATACAGGTAAGGAAACAGTTTGTAGAAAGCAGTTTTAAAACAAACTAAAATAAAGATAGCGATGTCAATACAAAATCTCAAAACAGTAATCAACATTTTCCATTAAGTCAAATTTGCAAAGATACTCTGCACAGGGTACAAAGCATACAGCACGGCCTTCAGGGCTAGGCTACCATTCCCTAGATTAAAAAAAACTTCTCATATTACCTCTCAGAGAATTTACATTGCACCAACGTAAGCAGCATAATGTCTTTCTGCCAGACATCCTGTTTCCTGGGTACTCCCGCTTGCCCACACATCCCGAGCACAGAGCCTTCTGGGGACCTACCCAACAGCTCCTGGAACAGCATTTGTAGATAACTGCTTGTCAACATTTTGTAGGAGGCTTCCTAGAGCTCTGAAGAGTTGTGAGCTGTTCCAACTCCTGTCTTTCCCTGAAAAGGCCAGCAATTTCTAGGATGCACTTCAAAATCAAGGCATGATTCATTGTAACTGGGTATAATTTCATGTTACAAACTATTCAAATCAAAAGCTGTTCTTTTCACATGGACCAGAAAAAGATACTCCATATTCACTATAAAGAAAAATCATGTAACGCTATTGGAAAAACTTAACTGGGACTCTCCCCTCTAGTAATTATATTTCTCATTAATACAATAGCAAAGACCAATCCATCTTAAATAGTTCCCCAGGCTACTTAGAGAACAGGCTACTTAAAAACATTATCAGACAAATGCAGTACTTAGAACTAGGATGCCATTCTCAGCTTGACTATCTGAGACTTGGAAAAAGCAAGTGCATCTACAGAACAGAAGAAAGAGAATGCTTTCAACCTGTATTTGGGAAGAAGATTCCACTACGTAGCAGTGGTAGGCTTAAACAAAGGTAATGCTCATGCTAGACATATTTTACATGAGGAGTACTGTTCTCCACTGAGGCACAGGGACAACTATGCTTCAACACAGTACTGTTCTAAAGTTGCTTTGAAATTATTTAGTTATTTCTCAGACTAAGAAATTCTGTAAAATACATTTATTAAAACAGAAAACGTGCAGGAGTGCTATAAAATGCATGCTATGCAAACAATCCCAGAGGAGAAACAAACAGAATGCCCCAGCAACTGGGAGCTAGTTATTAAAAAGCAGTACAAAAAGAAAGCAGGGATTATGTGGATTCCTGCCCCTTTCCTTCCATCACAGGTAAGGGCTGAGGACCAAGGGGATGACCCAGAAGAGAGTCTCATAAACATTGTCTTGCATCTTACCAAAGCACTGTGCTGAGCAGCTGGTACGCGCTGCCCGTGCATAGGGACCTTTAGAGGGACATACCGTGCAGCCAGCCTTCGGGCAATGCATGTACTCCCTGAACAGCTTCTGCTGCAACTCTTGCTCTTCCAGCTTCTTTTCCCCATTATGCAGTCTCCCTGCCATAGTTTCTCTGTCCTCTTCCCTAGACTTGTCTTGGCAATCAGAAAATCATTTTAGTTTGTCATCTTCGAACTTCCATTTTCCTGAATGAATTTTGTAAATTCCAGTGTCCCTTCCCATGTCTCTCTAGAAGTCAAAAAGCAACATGTTTTCCATCTTTTCCATTTGTTGACAGGAAAATTTGTCAAGAATCATCACTTATGTTGCCAGACATCTGATCAAATGCTTCAGCTAGGGAGCCAGAATTCTCCAACTGTGGCATTGGTAAATTTGTTGCATCTGAAATGAAACATAGGAAGATGGTTAACAGAGACACTGAGGAACTGCAGTAAACTCTCTATAATGAGGAATTCAGTACAAAAAATACCTCTCAGTTCACAGTGGATTTTCAGAGCCTTTCAGGAAGACACCCTGCACTTAATTCTAAGCGATAAAAACAAAATTATAACAATCTCCTCTGTCACCTTTGCTTCCTGGGGTGAGGAGGGAAAGGAGAGCAGGCAAATGTATCAGGCTTGCATTTAGAACATGTGAGGGAGTAGTTGTTCAAATGAGTCAAAGGAGAGACACCACAGACAGACTAATACTGGATTACTTTCTATGGTCAGCAAAATGCTTCAAGATAGCCTGCATCTGGCTGTAGTCAAGGAAAGAAGTCCTAACAGAATGAGTGTGGAGGGAGCAAGACTGGTGAGTTTGCTCTTGTTCTTCTCTCAAAGAAAGGTAAGCAGTGTGAGCTGAAGACAGGAAAGCAATTCACACCAGCATCATGGGAGATCAGGATTCTACCTTCAGTGCCAATCTAGGCACTTGGACACCTGTGTCCAAAAAAAAAACAAAAAAAAGAAACAAAGAGTTCTGAATAAACTAGTTCTAAAAATTTGGGTAAATCAGAGCTAAATTACAGTGTCAACCATCCTGCTCTGAAATTTAGTCTCTTGTAGGTTGGCTTCTAATAATAATTACAGTTGTGGTAGAATAGTCAGCCTGAAATGTTATTTGGAGCTGTACAGGTCTAGTGTCCTATAATTCAGAAGCAACACATGAGCTAAACAATAAGTTCCCCATAGCTCTATTACTGCTTGGGGCCTGACAGCATCCACTGAAAAAAAAAGGGGGGTAGAGTTGCCATTTGTACTATAAGAACAAATCATATGTATGGGTGCCTTCCTTCTCAATAAAAAACTGCATCTCCCCACTTTATGAATTAAATAGTGGCATATATATGAACCCAGCCACCAAGCATGCAGACAAAGCCCAAAGTTAAGAAAAACAAAACAAACCATGGCAGTGACATACCTTGTGTTGATTCCCTTATTTCCTGAGCTTCTCTCCTCCCAAACCCACTTGGCTGCTGTCTCTGGAGTTTCTGTCTCTACAAAGAGATCTGGATGCCCAGTACAGTCTCAGACATGTCCTGGTTCTGTATTCAGATCCTGAGTCTGAATGGAGTATCCTTCTCTTCTCCCAACAGAAAATTTATGGGTACCCTTCTCGGTGCTGATTCCAAAGTGCCAAAAGTGAGGCAGGATTTTCTTCCATGTCTGGGAGGTCTATTATCATCCCAGACACCATTATAGCACATCTTCAAGTTCTTTATTCTCTCTTGGTACTGACCCAGGAAACACCTGGCACACTGACGGACAAGGTGCTCTTATACTTGGCTATCAGAGTCCAACAGACACTAATACCACCTCAACGTCCTGGATATTCACATATTCTCAGTGTTACCTACGTGAGGCCAGTTTGCAGATATGATCGTTTCTTCTGAGAAATGTTCCAAGAACATCTTGATAGATACAGACAAATCTGTGTACAGCGAAGACTTCCAAAAGAAGTATCACCTCAAGTCAATGGAACAGAAACTGGACCAGAGAGAAGCATGTAGATACTATGCCATGATTTGATGTCCGCACTTGAGTTAGCCTTGTCCAGAGCAAGAGCCATGCACACAGTAGTGTGACCATGCACCACTGCTAGCAGATGCAGGTGTAGTTCAGTACTTTCCCAGGAAGAGGTCCTTACATGGGTCTGCATGCCAAAACTCTCGAGTGTGAAAATGAGGCAAATCAGTATGGAACTGATCAGTACTGACAGGAAATCAGCGTGTGACAGCGTGCCATAAGCCTTCTTTTCAAAGGTACAAGATCAGCAACAGCTGGGCACACATGCCCAAGCACTTCCAACAGCAAAAGGGAAACAGAAATCTGTAAAATCTGCCACCGGGAAGCCAAGCATAAAAGGCAGCTCTACACCATAGGCTCTTTTGTCTAAACCCTCATGAACGGGAGCGGTTTTGTTGGGCATTACACTCCGAGCAAAGTGTAACATTATACAAGAGCAAAACTGCAACTCCCTCAGAAACAAAAGGGAAGCATGAAACACACTCAGTGGTGAAACACTCAAAATCTTTTTTCCCAACAATGACACAATGGAAGGTGGTGAAGCTATAAAGTTTCCAGACCAAAATGGCAGCCCAGCCTTTTAAAGGTGAGAAGACAAGGTCAGATCTGTGACACAGACCTTATGAAAGTCCACTGCAACTGCAAACCTCCTTAGTCCCTGCAAAGTACCCCAAATCCACTGCTATCTGAGAGAAATCAAAACCAAGAGCCAGGGTTCAAAAAATGCCCTTTTCTCCAAGCTCCTCGCAGAGCTCAAGAAATGCAGTGTTGCTACTAATTTGATTTATGAGAACATCCTAAAATGGAGGCTGTTACAAGCAAACATGATATTGCTCTTTGCAATCTAAACCCAGGAATATAACTCTAGAATTCATTAAAAATCAAATCATATGTAAATCCAGAATATAATAATTTAAAGAGAATTACATATGAGTGGTTAATAAGTAGATAAACAGCAGAGAAAATCTTCTAATTCTAGCTCAGATTTTCAAGCAGAACTGTACATTATCAAATCCCCTCACTTTATTTTCAGTAGTTACAAAACAAATACACACAAGATCAAAGTAGAGTGAAGAACCCACTGGTTTTAAATAAATTGAGTAGGAGACTGAAAACTATCTTGTAGTTTTTCATTCTATGAAGACTGTTTAGCAACAGATAAAAAGTAATAGCTAAGGAAGACCCCATTACAATGTATTATACACGGTCTATACACATTTATATAGTTTAAGCAGTTTCTGGGAGTATGGTGATGGCTCATCCTCTGTTACTTTAGCATAGAATGAGTAAGTTTGTATCAGCTGGAAGAGTGTTGCATACAACTGTCTAAAGTTATTCAAAGGCACTACAAGTTTTCTGTACAAATTTTAGGTACTATGTATCCATAAAAGCAATAGAAAGATTGGAAAGTGAAAGAATAAATTTCCAAGAGCAATTTTATAAATAAAATCACTGTTAAGGTTTATTCACCTCTGCTACAATAACAAATCAAATCTGCAATGTGTATATATGGCAGTAGCCAACATCTGAAACTTTAGAGAAAACAAAGCAAAAATCTACTATTCCATTATACAAATGTCCATTTGTCTTATACTGTGCACAGAGAAAACATTTTGCTGATAGCTGTAATACTACTCTCATACTCTGAAGTACAGGATCTAATTACCATCAACTTAATTAAAACTAATTTCTTCTTATCGATTGTTTAACTTTCTGATGTTGCTCTAACCCTAACTGCCTTAGGGAATGTTTTCAAAGATTCACATCGATGTTATGACTTTACATATTAATTAAACTATTCTGATTAATTTGCCCTTTTAAAAAGTATTTGCAATGCTATATATCTGCTAAGTGACAAATGGTAGAGTTTAAACCATTATAGAAGTTCGAACATTTGTGGTTTTGCTCTTTTTTCCCCTTCTTTCCCCTTCGTACTTCCCTTTGCCTGCTCCCTCCACCCCTAGGGAAGTTGACATATCACAAAAGATCTGCAAAGAAGAGTTTCCAAGAAGTGTGTTTTTTTCACAATTATGCTAATGGTTAGTGAGCTGCTTTGTGCCCACTGTTCAATTTTCCTGACCAAACACATGTAAGACCTCAATCTAATAATCCTTTCTGGTCCTCAAAGCCTCTAAATACAATATAACCTTGTGTAAATGATAAATGTCTATTAATTTTACTGGGTTTAAACTCAGCCTGCATGAAAAACTAAAGTGTTTAGAGATGTGGACAGGCTCTACTTAAGTCTAAATCAAGAACTCTGCAGTAAACTACCCCATGAAATACTAGATCTCCATCAACCATAACTAGGAGATCAGTTATGAGAAAAATTAAAACAACATCATCTCATTATGCTAACACTTTAGAAAAGTCACAACTCAAAATGGAGAAGAAGCAATGATTTTTTTTTTTTTTAAATTCTATTTTTTTAGTTTTTCTTTTTCATTTGCCTGGCTGTAAACTGAACTAATTTGGCACTGTTGTAAAATAATTTTCACATTGTTATGCTTTCAGTTAATAGCTGATTTTGAATAATCAACTGCCCTGGAAAGCTTTACTACTTATCATGGAACCTAAATCATCCAAATCATGTTTTTTTATAAGAGAAACCCTACTCCACTTTTATACCCTATAGTGGCAAATACGATATAAAACAGATTATTAAACAGATCATAACGAAAAAGTGAATGAGGATACCTAGATTCTTACCTATCTGCAGCAGTTCCTTCAAAATAATTTTATTTTTAGCCTCACATAAAACCTCCAACACAAATGCTTACATAGGAAAAGCAGAGATGCGATAATATAAACAATTTTGCTTACTTGCAAAACATTTAAAAACCCAGTAAACTCACAACAAATAGGACTACACCATCAGTAAAAAACAGAGCAAAAAACCCCAGCAATAAATACACCACTAAACATAGCACTGAAGATCCTCAGAAGACCCTTTAAATTCTGTGGACATCCCATCTGCATAGGAATGACACATGTGCTAAATGGAAGTCAATTGATTATCAGTCAATACAAGCTTACCTGTTTAAGTGCTTTCTTTGTGTGCTGCTGGAAGGAAGAAACTAGCTTGCTCTGCACCGGTGCATTAGTAAGGCTTGAATCACGATTGGAAGACATTTCTTCAGATGTCTGCTTTGGACAAACTTTATAAAAAGAAACAAAAAATCAAAATACTGTTATGGGTGTTGTCTTCCCTATATCTTGCAGAGTCATAAGAACAGAAAAAACCCACAAACAAGCAAATGTCTGGAATACAAAAAGCTCACTGTAAAAAATTCAGCTAGTCATGAGGTCCAGGTGAGATGAAAATCCATCCAAATTCTAAGTAAATGCATTGCTTCACAAACATTTGTACCTCATCATATCCTTTTTATGAAGTTCTGGAGGCCTTGCATATTTTGCCTTTCAGGTCCTGAAGGTAATTGAAATACTTTAACAACAGATTTCACATAGAAGCTAGACAAAAATGATCTTTCTTACCAACACACTTTAATGGATTATAAGGTAGCTAAATGTCCATTTATATAAGAGATACTGATCACCCTTGGATCTAGAAATATTTATACATATGTAACTTCATACCAGATTGTAATGTCTTCTTAGGAGCCAAACTTATTTATTTTAGAAGCACTTCTTGGTAAAGCTAAGAACACACACTTTCCTGTTTAATGGGTAGACTGGAATATCCTGCAAAGAGGAATTCTGGTCTCTCAGGTAATACATGCTGCTATACTTGTCAGCCTTCTTAACAATACATGCTTTAATGAACAAATACTATAGTACTTGCATTAAACAGCCTCTTGAATAAATGTTGCATGAGACAGAAAAAGTCTTCTGGTTAATAAAAAAAAAGGAAATATAAGTAATTTTTCTTGAAAAAACCCCAGCTTTATTAAACAGATATGAAAGCTGTGAAAATAGCTGGAGGATACTATTAGTCTTGGTGGTCAGCAAACTCAACTAAAAGGGCTTTGGAAACCTTTCCACTCTTAATGCCCTGCATTACTAATACTCTCACTAGTGACCTAAGACTGCCCAGCTAAACCAGCATTAGCATGGATCCAGAAATGAAGCAGCTTTTTTTTCCATTCTCCTCTGCTGACTCAGTTCAAGTCTGCCTTCCAGCACTGCTCAAAGTTGGTTTGTCTGTTGACATACCTACTTTATGTTTTGCAGCAGTAAATGGTTTTCCAAAGTATGCCATACTTTGCACACCACCAGAATAGTCTGAAGACTCGCAAAGCATCTGCACAGACATGTGCCAAAAATAACGTAGCCCAATGTTTGTCTATTTTCTCCTACCACCCTGCAGTGGGATAAGCAGACACCTAGTGTAGCCTTCTTAGTCCCTTGCCCTTAGTAATGTTTCATAGAAGAAATATTGTAAAGTTTTTTGATTTGTGTTTTCAAGAAAAAAAAGGTACTGACAATTTAGTTATCAATAATCAATGGCCATCATAAAATGCATGTGATATTAATTTTTTTTCACACTGAAAGAAAAAATAATTAATATTTCCCTCAGTAACAGAGAATACACTCTATGGCATTGCTGTTATGCCAAGATAACTGTCATATTAGATTAAAACTTTTCATTACCAGATAAGAGAAATGCTGTTTTGTCAAAGGATTTATAACTGATTTTTGTCATTTTTCTTCCTTATACTTGAAGGATTTGTCAAAATATACAAAGAAGTTGCAACACAAAACAGGTTCTGAGTTTATAGTATCAACTGGTTTGGATCAATCTTTTCCACATGAGCAAAACTTACAATCAAACAAGACAACTTAAAGGAGCAGCAAAGTGTCAGCAGAAAACAAACAATAGCTGGTTTATATAATCCAAATCACTGCAATAGCTAAGCTACTGAGACAAAGAATACCTACACCAAAATAAAAACCTGACATTTCAAATTTGTCTTCTCCTTCTAAGAGAATCTACTTTTTACTGTTTTCTGGCAAATTTTGAGAGCCAAGGAACTGAACCACCGCCCCCCCTCCCTGAAACAGTGCGATCACACAAACCCCCGAGTTAACCAGAAGAGAACAGAACAAATTTAAAAATGCCTAAAGAATGGAAACTGCTAAACTTAACTGCCCCTCCTAAAAGAGGATAGATACAACATGACCCATCATGATAAACCTATTCCTGTTCCCCACAATGACTGCAACTCCTATTACCTTCTTGTTCAAATGGGAAATTCTGATTTTCATCACGGTGATCTAGGATGTTATCCAAGAGTCTCCCCTATTCATTTTGGTGATAAAGTTCATCCTGAACAGGTTTGACAACACTATCTGATGATGTTCAACACTACAACCGTTCATGTCAAAGTCATGATACAGCAGGACTAAAAATAAGCATGGCTCTATATTAATTTTGTACTTTCATTCATTTCTCTTTTAACATTAAACCCTGACATTGTGATAGGATTTATAAGAGGCCATACTTCTTATTTTTATCGTTACTTCAATTTTGCATATAAATATTTCTTGGTATGTTGGTTATTTTCCTTCTGTTTCTTTAAAACTTTGACAACAAAGTTAAACCAAGGAACAGGGACTGTTTTAATGGGTGAAGCACCTGGAAGTGAAACCTACTGAAAAAATGAATAGCTTTCCATCGCTGTAATCTCTTCTGCAGGTTCAGAAGGAGTACCTCACTTAGGGCTTGTTCTTTAGTTCAACATAAACCTAGCTTCTTCAGTGTTTTGAAAAAAAACCCCAACTTTTTCCTGTAGTCTATGATTAAAGAAATAGATATATAAGGTTGAAATCTCCTGCTTGAAATATTTTAAATGACACTGTGATTAGAGAAAGTCAAACTAATTTATTTACAACAAATTATACTTCCTTTCCAAAACCTATTTTGTATATTATAATTTTCTTCATATATATAGTACCTTAAAATAGTAAGAAACTATTTTAAATATTACTTTCTACGTTTTAATTAAATATCCACTTCCATTTAAAACCATCTTGATACAAAATATGGCTATAAATCTAACCATCTAGTAAAAAAGATATGTCATTGCCTATTTTCCAAAAGTAGAAGATACAATCATTAAAAATCTAAATACATTGTGCTAAATTATATAATTGCTTAATAACTTATACAGTCTACTCACTTTATTAGCAAAAAATAATACTAAAATTGACATATAGGCTTTATTTAGAGGATAATCAAGTTATTGTTTAAAAAAAAATATGAATTTTCTGTAGGAAATTAAATACAAATATGAGACAATTAATAAATTTAATATTTAAAAATGTTCTGCTATTCAGTAATTTAAATCAATCTGTGCCAAAGTTTCACTATATTAAAATGCCTGTGACCACACAAACTTGTATTTATTTATGTCTTAATTTCTATGGATAAAGTCCAACTGCTTTTCTCTGAATGGGTCAGACATTAAGAAAGGAAAAAATACAACAGAAAAACATGTAAGTGTTTGAAATGAACATTGATGATCCTAGTGAAAAAAACAATGCCTTAAGAACAGAGCAGGCATTTCTGCTATGGAAACCAAAGAACACAGTAAAAAAAAACAAATTCAAGAAGTGAGAGTGTTCTTTGTACATATATGCAACTTTGGAAAGCTGCAACTACTTTGTTCATAAGTGCCGAAGATCCATGAGTATTATCAGATTCATATTCACTTGAAAAGCTGTATCAGAAAAGAATGCTAAAAATAAACTGGATGCTGGGAAGAAAAAAAAATCCCTAAGAGAATGTGACAGATAAGGGGAAAATATTTGGGTAGCAAATGAAGAGGATTCACCATTATTGCTACAGTAGAAGAAGGAAACAAGAGCAGTTTTAAGCCTACAGGAGGCATTTCCATTTAGTGGAGAATAATTAGGCTCTATTCTTTAAATCGGCTTCCTCAAGGGCCAGGACCGAGTGAAGGAATAAAGCAAAAAGCAACTATTAAGCCATAAACTGCTAGGTTATGAGCTGGAAGAGCAGCTGGGTTTCTGAAGATAAGACCTCCTTAGTGAGTGTTCCGAGACTGTTAACATGAATGATAGAATTAGAATTACTTAGCAAAAAGAGTATGCTAAAATGCTTTCGACAAACTCCATTTAAAATAACTTCATCTCTTCCATTTCACCAAGACTAGTTTTGTTAATTATGAAAGGCTAAAATTTATAAAAATCAGCAATGATGTCTTTGAATTTCAAATTTTATAGGCTATCTCTATAATTTTTTATTACCTTTTACCTTCCCCAATCAAGAAATGACACCTAATATGTAAAACATATTAGAACACATATTTCTTTAAATAAACAATTTTTAGAGGAACACAGCTAAAAGTTATTCTATCTCCTTGCCACTGAAAGCTATTAGAAATAACTGTAAACAGATTTATGTAACTAGATGGACAGATAAATTAATGTCCAGTAAGGGGCTTAATTTCCCAAAATGAATAGCACAATTAATTTTGATTTCAGTCAGATCATACCAATGTAAAATCAAACCAGCAAAATCAACAGCAGTTTACTTCCTTCTTTGTTAAAGTAACCACAGTAGAAGGATTGTTTACTGATGGTCACATTACAAAACACAAATTAATATTGTTACCATATGCTAAAGACTGGAGTCTACCTCAAGCATAAAATGCATGCACATACACTGGAGATATGAAACTTCAGAGAGGACTCCCTTAGGAAAACATACATACAAAATCTCTCTCTAAAATATCCATTAAATTCAATATTTTCTTTGGGTGACACAGATCTATACTTATATTGACATAAATGGTTACACTTTGCCAACACAGATGTATCGAGTAATTCACCTCCATCACTCTTTGATCTCTAGAGCCCAACTTGCCAAAACTGAACAATTCAGAACTCAGCTGTTGCCATCAGCTCTTGAAAATGAAAACCAGTTTGGGAGTTAGTTAATTGTATGAGTTTGCCAAAGCAAGCAAAAACAGATGTATACATCAAGGGTACTACCGTGACTGCAATATTCCTTTTGAAAAGCAATACTAGCACTGTGAATTAATAAATAGTATTGAATAATATTTTTTGGGAAAAGACATCAAATACCCCATCAGCTTCGTAGCTTGCACTGAATGCCATTTTATTCACAGCATGCTTTTGAGCCCAAACATTTCACAAAGCTTAGAAAACTGTGAGTCTTTATTCCAAAGCAAGTCAACATTTTCCACTAAAAATATACAGCCTGTCATCACTAAGCCACCAATTTCTTAGGCCTCATTAGCTACTGTACAGGAAAAAAAGCAGATGAGAAACATCCTCAAGCTCCACAGTATCTTCTCTCATTCTTATGAATCCCTTCAAGTGGCAATGAAACAAAAGAAGTTAAACTCAATCCCAGGTTCTGTATTTTTATTTTATAGTTACTTCAAGGCAGATGAAACAAAAACACACACAAAAAAAATCTAAAGCAAGGTGAAAATCTATCTCTTGCTGATGTGTCAGTTGAAGCTGTATGTTCAAGCTGCTACTCCATTAAATGCTCTTCTCTTTTTAGAAGAGACTATCTTACATCCAGATGTTGCCATGTGTCACAAAGGTTTTCAGTAGAATCATCCAATATGATTCCCAAGAGACAAGATGCTAATTGTAACAGGTTTCCCTGAATTGCCAGAAATTCCATTTCTGGAAAGGAACTGAATATCTGAATGTGGACTCAGGTTTCAAACAGTGATGAATATACATTCCCTATACAGAATTATCCTAAGATTTCCTAGCCCAAAAAGCACAAGGTGTTGAAGAACACAGTAGATACAAAGCAAAATTTCAGGATTCAGCATGAATCTGCTGTCTGTCACTTTGTCAACTATCTCTAAGAAAACTGCCTAAGGAATTAACTCTGCCATTTCATGCTCATAGTTGAAGAACATACAGTTCTAGGAAATGCTGAAAATCAAAGTGTCTCAAGAGGAGAGATACACTGCTCATATTTGGGCACACATCAGAACCCCTGTTTGGGCTGAAGTGGGAAGGGAAGTCACGCTATAGTAGGAATTGCTGTCTCCTCCACAGTTACATCATTGTGCATTCCATTGGCTCGCATGAAGACAATTTTTAATCAACTGCGCTCCGTGGCTGATGGATTAGCCCTGGCTTCAGAAACCCTAGGGACAAATGCTTTTTGAGAACTGAACATCCTATTGATGGGCAAAAGGATATTATAGTCATCATTTTCCCAGGCAAGAGTAATTGGGATTTTAATTCTTTTACCCACAGCATCTTTACATGCTATCCCTGTATTTCAGGGAAATGGAATTTTAAAGATATGAGACTGCTACAGAGTATCTATTAGAAATCTCATTCCAAACAAAATCAACTGCAGTGTAAAGAGTTTCTTTAACATATGGCTTTGGAGAAGGTGGGGAAAGAAAAATTCTTCACAGCATCTGAAAAATCCTGAGGTGTGACCATTCCACTTGTCCATTTAGCAATACTGATGTGGAGCAACAGCTTTTGTCAAGTCATGTGTTCATAATTGTTAGGAATTTTTATATTATTATGCTAATAAAATTGTTCAGTAGCCTGCATTTATACTGCGAAAAATGTGTCTGCTGAGGAATGATGTGATTCTTCTCTGTTTGAGTGTCAGCTGGTCCTTTTTATTGCAAAAGACCACGGTCTAAGAGCCCACAAACGGGCTGAGACTGTCGCTTGCAGTTTCATCCTCTGCTTCCAGCTATATATGAAGAGGCATCTTTTAAACTCTTGCTAAAAAATTTCTGATCACTCTGTCAGAACTGGGGCTTCTGGACTCCATCACAATGGAAATGAGCAAATACAAATGGAATCAATTGGGCAATTAAGAATTCAATGTGCAAGGGATGCCCATCCTCATATGTATCACACAAATTCTAAAACACAAGTCGGAGAACTTCTTAAAGCTTTTTTGTACTGAATTAAATGTTACTTTTATGCCAAAGAATAGTTTCTGGGAGAGAAAAAAAATCCCAGCTTTTGTGCGAAAAGTGTAATTGGTCTGTTAGACCAAATATTTTCTATAGAAATACCTTTTCTCAAATATTTACAAACCGATCAAGTCACCACCTCATCTTTGATAAACTAATTAGACCATCCCTATTAAATCTCCTAGAACAAAGGAGGTATTTGTTCACTCAGGACTTCTTATATGTCTTTTCTAAATCCTTTCCTGTTTACCTTAATTCCTTCTTACAGCTATAATGAATGCAATACACTAGTAATCATTTAACTGGTGCTATACCCCAAGGAAATGCTGTGTCTATATTCTTTAATCAGTACTATCAGAATTATAGTCTAAGAACTGCATTGGACTAATTAGCAAAAGCATCTCATTCATGTTCAATTAATTTTCTGTTGTGATCCTTAAATGCTTTTCAGATATACTGATTTATTGAATTTATATTTCTGCTGCACAAATGTGACCTTTTCGCTTGAAAGTCTAAAAAAAATCATGCTGTTCAACTGTAGTAATTTACAAGACAATCAAGATAAGTCTCAAAATTATTGTTTATTATCAATAAATTCAAGCAAGAAAGATTTAATAGTTTTCAAAAAGTATTGACAAAAAATATATTGAAGGAAGAGTGGTCAAATCACACCCTCCAGAGCAAATTGCCTACTGTGGATGGTGATTCCTATGCCTTTGCAGATTAAATAATTTGTAATTTCAATACACTAAAACTGACTGTTTTTCTTGGGCATGGTCCTATTTTTAAGGCAAGCCTTAAATGTTGCAGAATTCTAAGTGTATATGGATGATGCCTTTAACAACAAAACTTGCAGTCTCAAGAAAAGCTATTATCAAACATGTTTAATAAAAATAGATTCTGTATTAACTGACTGATATGGTATTTATGAAATATGGGCGGCCTTTAATTCTTTACTGATCACATCCAGCATTTCTATACGCAATAAAGACTCCCTACTGCCGTCCCATTTACTCTTTTTTAATATATCCATTGCATGACAAAAAAAATTTAAATGTTTTGTTTTCAAGAAGTTAAAAATTTTGCAGTTTTCCAGGATTTGAGATGACACATGAGGGAAAGTTCTCAGCTTTAAAATCAATCTAGATCTAATTTACTGTACTCCAAATATTTCAAAACATTAAATTTTAGCAGCTTCTCTTTTATGTCATCACAACTGCTATCATTATTTTTATTACTGTAAACTGTAAAAATAGTACCTAACCTGCTCCCAGTCAAAACCCAGCAATTTAAAACTTCTGGAATTATGACATCCTATTTATAGCCTATAACATCCTATTTACATCCTAACACTCTTAAATAATTGCTCCCTTTTTTTGCCATGATTTATTTATAACAACTAACATCAACTTTTGCTTTGTATTTGTAACTGTATTTACACTGCTTTCTACTGCTCTATTCTTCCTGTAATTTGAGGAACTGAACATCAACAAATTTTCTTCATATCAAATAGGAATTGTTAAAGAACTGCAAGATATAAGAAGTTCACTTGTATATGCAGTATACACTCCATAAGCATAAAACCACTGCACATGCAGAGTCTGTTAACTTATATAAAAAAAAATGAAGAAGTGAAGACATTTAATAACTCTTGACTTTTGTTTCCACAGAGCTTCAAAACTTCAGTACCAGACAGGTCCACAACAGAGTGTCTTGGATAGTTCTGTTACTCCTATCACCAAACACTTTACGTTTCTTCAATGCTGCTACAGAGCAATACTGAAATTGAAGTATCAGTCCTGTAAAGGTGCAGCCTGGGAGCTAAGCAAGTTGCTCAAGATCAAAAAGGAAGTCTGTAGCAGAACAACAACAGGAGCTGAGCCTTTTCATGTCCTAGTTGTAAACAGGACACCCTCTCACCATATACCAAGTCAGGCAAAACAGCAGGCTGCAGTCCAGCAGTGGGACAGGTTGTGAGGGGGCAGCAGAAGAGAACTGATCAAGGAAAGATTTATTTCAGAGGTCCTGGGTAGTTGGATTTTTTTTTTATAAACCATTCACTTTATAATAATTACATGTAGTTTTAATAAGAATAATATTAACTTCTGTTAATTGCAAGTAATTTTAGGTGACTAATATTTTCTTTATGACCAACTATTAACTCTCAAAAAGAAAAAAAAATATTTCTAAGGCTGTTATTTATAAGTTATTTCAATGTTTCAGCTTGTCATTATCTTAGAGGAAAAAAAAAAGCACAGCATTTGATACTTCAACACGTCTTTAGGTCAGGATGACACACAGGAGTACCTCTGCCTGAAACAAAAAAATGCAAACCTTTGTCCTCTGCCAAGAACTCTACTGAGGGACCAACCCCTCACGTCCACACTGAAATCAGTGAAATGTCTATCTGACAACTGCAGGTCTGAAACCTGGTACAGGCAAATTATTCTTTAACTTTGGGCCCTAAACAAGAAAATAGTAAGCCAAAAAACTACCTACTGAAAACGCACCCAACAGCATTATTCTTTGTCTTTTAAAACCCTAAGTCTAAAAAAAAGGCATTTAGTGTCCCTGATTTCTTTATAAGGCCAAAAAAGAGAGGGAGGCACTCAAAAATAGTTCCACTGAGTACAAAACATTATTTATAATGCTTAGAAATCACACCACGAAAATCTGAAGTAAACAATACTTTTCCCAAAAGATGCCCTCTAATATTGAGATTAAATCACCTACCACCATTTTCTTCTCCATTATTATTGTTTGTCTCAGCCATTTCAGTGCCATCTAACTCAGATTCACATCCTAAATCCAATGTTCCATCAGTAGGGCATGTTGATTCTTCTTTCTACAATTAAAAAAAGAAAAAGAAAATTAACAAGAAAAAATCAATCATGATCCTGCTGCATCTCCGGAAATAGATTACTGCAGTGTACTCTCATGCTTACATTTCAAAAAAAAACAAGAATAATACAAAATATGCTTGTGAGTTACTTGAGAGAGCCATAAAAACAGACTTTCATGAAAAAACTTGCAAAACAAAAGCAAAAAAGCTGTTTTGTGAAGTCATAACATGCTCTTTTTAAAACCAAAAAAGTCAAATAAAATGCAAGATCTTCCACTTTTTCTTTTTCTTTTTTTTTTTAACAGAAACAGACTTGTCTGGCTGTTAAAAAATTCTAGTTTTCCAGTTGAGTGTCTACAACACTGCAGCAAAACACAAATCCTTTAATGTTTCTTTTCTGTCTTTGCCTGTTTCCTGGATTCAAATAGCTGAAGCAACCTGGAGCTCACAAGCATGGGAGTGATTGTGAATTCCTGGAATTGTGCCAAGAATATCTCCCGATTTAAAGAAAAACAACAGCATTTGTTCTAGCAAATTAGGAAACAGAGCTTCTAAAAACTATTAATTCAATTTCAGGTACAGGATTTTTAGTTATCAGAAGCAGACAAATCTATATGCTTTTATATTTTTATACCCTTACATCACATACATCTGTCATAAATTACAAAAAATCCTTCCCCCAGCCCAAAATTTTAGTTGACTACATTTAGACTGCCAAGCAGATAATCTCACTTTCTTGTTCCTCATCTCTGCTTCACATTCTTCCACTCCTATTGTGAAATCCCTCTAAGTTTGATCACGCACAACAAGAAAAAATTTCCCCCCACAGTAAACACCATGTTCATACCAAAACAGAAAAATAAAGAGGAACATAAATAGCATACAGGCAAAATTCTATCACTATAATTATATTCCTTCTCAAAAGCAATGATGCAACCTATAAATTAAAAGCTGATTTCTATTAGACTTGCAAATAATTTTTTTTATTTAAAAATCAAACATTAATACAATTACTTAATTAGAAAGTCAGTGATCCTCTTGAGCTCACTGCTCATAAAACAAAGGCCTTACTGTGAACAACTCCGAAAATGCAGCATTTTAACTAAGCTACGTGTTTTTTATACCATGTGCCAAATTCAAGAACATGTATATGCTTTCTAGGATGAAACATTCAATGTTTACTTTCATTATAAATCCTTTTAGAAGACATCTGAAAGCAGTTAGAAGGACTATCAAGTCATTTCCTCTCCAAAGAATCTAATCTGTTTACCTTTATATCTATTGAGACATTTATAAAATGGATTAATAGCTATATGTACATTCCACATACAAAATTTAAACTTACTTTGAGAGCATAGAGTCCTGATTTCCCAGGGATTTTGAAGAATGTTCCATCACCTACACGAGTGTTAGTATGAAGCATTGCATTCAGGCAAGCTAATGGAGAGGTTCCACTGAAAAATAAAATTGTGCAGTCTAAGATTGAGTGCCTCTTGCAAAACTATTCCCTAGGTCTTTTTTTTAAAAAACTCATGCTTGTCTGGTTTTTTTTTTGCCCCCCCCCCCATTTTTTTTTAATTCTCTCAACCCTGAAAACATCTACATTACAATAACAGGCTAGTTTCAAACTTAATCATATGCATCTGTCCCCTAGGCTTGAGGCAAAAAGTCTGTGAATTATAATTATGCTTTTCTTCATACAGCAACCAGCTCCACATTCTGAGAGAACCAAAGTCCAAATATTTATGTGAAATTACTTCGTAAATAACACCATGAAGCCTCATTTTTAAAATGTTACAGACAATGTGGCTGCTGCACATGAATGATCAAAACAGTACCAAGTTCAAGGGCAGCTGCATCCCATAGGATGAAAGGCAACAAAAGAATAATAAAGAGCCCAGAAAGAACACATTTAAAATTAAAAGTGATATATAGTAAAGTCTTCTTCTGGCTTAACATGGTCAGCATGCATTATTATACGTAAACATAAACACATTTGTACCTTTTATGAAGCACTATCTTTTCTAATTAGAGTTGTTTTAGAGATTACGAGGCTGACCTACTCAAGGTAGTAATTGTAATATCACTGTGGAATGCATGTTACAGGACTTTATAAAAAAACCCCACAATCTATTAAGAAAAAAAGGGTATTTGGACAGAGATCTCTTTGTAGTATATACATGTTTACATCAGAAAAAGAAAGCGAATGTTTCTACCCTAGCTAGATGTATACTATTCTGAAAAGTTGATAAAAAAATGGTGGGGAAGAAGGCAGTCATAAATTATTTTATTTGATTTTAATTTAAAAATTGAAGTACAAGGTTTATAGATGTGCTATCACATCTTTGTCCCCATTTACTGGCTAATGTACATGGTGTACTTAGGGACTCAGTCTGAAACTGTGCTTCTTCCCTGGGGTCCCCAGTCTGCACGCACGCTTATCTTTAGCCACGTAAATATATTCCACTTGGTTAAGTGGAACAATGCCTGTGCATTAAATTAAGTGTGTTGCTAAGTATTTCAGGATTAATTATACACTCAACTATAAACCAGGAACAGGGCTTCAAAGTTCATCAGAAACTACTCTTCTTTATTCTGCAGTATTATAACACATCTAATCTTGGTTGAAACTTGCATGTCTGATTTTTTTTTGTAAGCAGATCCAGATTGAAATTGTTGTATTTCATACGGTTATGCTTTTGTTGATTTTCATGGCTCTGTTACAACAGAACTCATTCTTACTGTACATGTATTAATTTAATGGCAAGATCGATAGTGTGGTAATTGCTCTTCCGGTAAAAACTAAACTTATAAAGTGTCCTCAGGCCAGGAAGTCCTGTCTATTATAATTTATTTACTATGGGTCACCTAATGTATTATATTACTACATCTAAAATAAAAAATTGCAGGTAAAAATGCTGCTTGTTGATAAACATATTAGCTATGTAATAGGTATTTGTTTTATGAGTATTCTAAATACGATCATGTAATATGAAAATTCTGATAAGTTTTGTTGCTTTTTTCCCTGCTAATAAAACTAGTTCCACATTTGGTTTTGATATAATCCTTTAACAAAATACAAAGCTAAATATATTAGAAATAAACCAATACTGCTAGCAGTGAGACAGAAAACATCAAGAGAGTTCATTGAGTTTAATGATTACTTAAACACTTTTGTAATATGTAGGATACTCCTCTTTACACATTTTCCTTACTGTATTAATATTTGACAAGCAAAGACACAAAGCATTTTATACAGCAGTTACAGTCGTGTAATTTCTTCCATATGTTAACATACATAACGTGAAGCAATTTCAACTCTCTCAGACTTGGATCTTTTTAGTGAAACATTATCACCGATTAAGGCTTTCTCTGCAAGACAGAAAGAACGTGCTGACTCTGCAGTGGGAGACAAACTTGGTATGTCAACAAGAAACAAAACTGTGTACATGTATGCACGATTTGTATTCTCCTCCTCTTCTGACGGAGATACTCTGGACTGCACATTTATTTTTAGGTATCACTAACCAATTAAAATTATACAGGATGAATGAACCCAAAATAGAGGATTTGGCACCATCTCATGATCACTACTGTGCTCACAGCAGATACCTTAATCTTCAAAGTCTAGACAACTGGCAAGTGGACAACAGAAACTACTCTGTGATTTACAAAGAAACCTGTATCAGCTGCTGAGCCAAGAAATAACTACTGCTATGCTTGTTTCTTACAGATATCTGCAACTCCTAATGGCACGCAACCAAAGGGCCATATCCACCCTCCTTGAAAACTGGACTTGGGTATGTCTATAATGAACACAAAACAAACCACACAGAACACACGTGAGATGCAAATGAAAATAATCTGGAAACACTGTGGGGTAGGATTTATTTTGAGCTAAAAGGTCAAACTGAAGTTCCACGGTGCCCTTTGTTAGTGCTATTTTGACCCCTGTTAACCAATGACTTGCCTATTCTTCTGTCAGCACTGGCACCCTTAAAACACTGCATTAAAATTCCCAAATGTTACCCACAACTGATGCTGGAAATGCTTGCAACACATGCTATCAAAACACATGGAACTGTGATTCAAAAAGCCAGCAATCAAAGATCCCATGATGCAGACTGATGTCTGAATCACAGAGCACTTTCTGAGGGATCTGTACTACTTATTGCATGCTTTCTAAATTCTCCTACAGCCTGAGGACATGTTCCTTCTGCTCAGAGCTCCTGGCATGTATTAATACAGCAGTCAAGGCCTGCCAAATATAAGGCTGAGTGTCTTTGAATATCAAAAATGGCACAGCTTGACCTAAGTTCTTAAAACACTTCAAATCAGTTCAACTTTGATTCAGTTAAATGAAATTGGATACAATAATATTCTACTTTGCAACTTGATATCTGTGAATTTTTAGAGCCATAATACATTTTAAATCGATACGCTGCAAGTTTTATTGTCACAGTCTGCACACAAGAAATACGTTTACCATTTACAGTCTTCAGATGCAGAACTTTCATACTATTTATCATCATTTGGGTGAGACTGCTTTGAACCGCTGTGATATTCTAAAAGTCATTCATATATGGCAGTTACAATCTGTACCAGTATGTCTTTAAGGTTGATATTTTTCTGCTCGTGTGTTTATTTTATATACATATACATCTATACACATATACAAGCAGTATACCCCACGCATGTACTTTCAAAAAGCTTTAAAAAATGAAAAGTTACTTACTTTCTGTAAAGGTGATGTTACGATGTTACAACAACCAGCAACATAGGAAAGAGGAAAAAAAATAAAATACTCATTAACCTTCCAATATAAAAATTCCTACTACAGCTCGATCACTTAAAAGACTGGGCATTTCAACATTTCATAAATTCTCTTTCCCAAAATCATTATAAGTTGGTAGTATCAACCAACCCCTTCAAAATTCCTATGCATATCAAATAGAACTATGCACCCCCAACTCCCCCAGTCAAAAATATCTCCAACATTTTGTGATTCTGGGCTCCCTCTACTGGTCACACAGCTGGTGTTACCTAAATCGAAACGCCAGACTACAGTTTCCACACATCAATCTCTGTTAAAACATGTAGGGGAGGTACAGATTTCACTTATTTCCTCCTCTGCCACCCTCCCCAAAACCCTACAGAAATTTGTAAAACACCAGTAAAAACGCTGCTGATTTTAATATTGTAAACTTCTCAAACACGTTTTTGTCAGAAAAACCCTGAAAACTTCTATGATTATACGTTTAATTCCAATGGTCTTTGCTGGACTGTTTGCCAAGAGACAAAAATTATGATCTTGGCAAAAATAAGGTTTTAAATATGGAAAATAAATTGACTAAAGCTGCCTTGTCCAGGCAATATAGTGTGGCAGACAGTGGAAGTTCCCTGACACTTTGCGGACAAGGCACCTTAGGTCCTGCAGCAGGCAACATTTCAGCCACTCAGTCCCACAGTACTTGGTCTAACTCTCTTCTCTTCCTGATATGTTCCCAAATCTACTGGTGGTAAGTGGAGCACCTAGGTATCATAGATTTGCTCAGTATTTATCTGTTTGAAGTCATCTGCTCTTTTTATACAGATCCATAAATAGTCTCAAGGGAGCAACAATTTTTACTCACTGCTAGAAACAGAGTAAAACAAAAAGGCTTAAGAACTAATTTCTAGGCATGATTTGAAGTCACACAGAATACAATATGTTTATAATGCATGTAAGTTACACCAATTTCAGAGTGACAACAGATAAAGAAAATAAAACTTATCAGAGAAGGCAGTAGAAAACCTGTTTGTGTGGTGCAGTAAATGGGAAAGTAAAGAAGGCATAATTGCAATTTTCCAGAAACATGTAAAAGGCTGTTGAAGTCAATGCAGATAAATGTGCTTCACGGCCACTGGGGGAAGAAAAGGAAAATTCACGGATAGTCTAAAAGTGTGAATGTAGCTATTGATGTTTTAATCAACATCAGAACAGAGCAGTTTGTAAAATGACCTTCATCCAAGATCACATACACACCAGTCCTGGGTGGTACACAGACTGCAACACATCCCAACATGTTTGTGTTGAATGGCGTCTTGAACGTGCATCCAGCACTGTAACCTGTGATTCTCTATCTCTTCAGTAAATCGAAATTTTAGTTAAGGTTGAGGTTAATCATACACCCTAAGAATACTTTTTCCAACTTATACAGCAGCTAGAAATGCTGGAAAATTTACTAGATGTCTAGACGTGCATTGCTTGCTGAAGTGTTCCACAGAGCACTGCATGCAGCACTGCATGCCCAGTGTGACAAAGCTGTCTTTGGCTTCTTCTCAGAAGCTTTCCCACGATCTTCAAGGAGCTGTGTTCCCACCGTCCTACTGTCAAGTGTCAGCAAAATGTCCCAACCTGCCTCACAAGATTGTAGCAGTGACCTAGCTTGGAAGTGACACAGAAAACCACAGAGGACCTAAGCAGCTATACCAGGCCAAGAAGATAGCTGTCCTACATATGAAAATGACAAGCAAACTGCTGCTGACCAGTCCAGAGCCGCTCTCGTCCCACAGCCAGGCTGGACTGAGCTGGTAGTGCTGCAGCTGCAGTTAGCACTGCGGCCAAGGGGCCAAGGCAAGTTCTTCCAGCCTGGGCTCAGGAGGAATAACCAGCAAAGATCCAATGAATTGAAGACTGAATAAAAGACACAGATATTTTACTTTATTCAACTGACAAGGCACAGGATCCTTCCCTCGGCACAGAGGAAGTAGAGAGCACAGGTGATAGTAGAAAATGATGCTGACGAGTGCAAGATTTCCTGCCAACCACCTACAATGGTTTCAACAATGAAAGCTTCAAGTTAGTCTAAACAAACCAACCAGTTGACACTGGCTGGACATCATTTGCCAACCCAAGCTGTTCTATCACTCCCCTTCCCTGGGCTAGGGAGAGAAAATATGAGGAAGGGCTCATGAGAGAAGGACAGAGAGAGATCACTTAGCAATAATCATCATGGGCAAAACAGACTTGACTTGGGGAAATAATAATCAAGTTTATTACCAATCAAATCACAGCAGGATAATGAGAAATAAAAACAAACCTTAAAGTACCTTCCTTCCCTCCACCCTTCCCTCATTCCTGGTCTTAATTTCACTCATTATTTTCTCTACCTCCTCCTCTGCAGCAGCGGGGAATGGGGAATGGAAGTTGCAGTCACTTCCTCGCACGTTGTCTCTGCTCCTCACCCCTTTAGTGTGAGGACTCCTTACACTCCTCTCCTGCTCCAGGGTGGGTCCCTTCCACAGGATGCAGTCCTTCAGGACCATGGTCTTCACTACAGGCTGCAGGGGAATATCTTCTCCAGCATCCGGAGCACCTCCTCTCACTCCTTCTTCACTGACCCTGGTGTCTGCAGAATTGTTGCTGTCACATACTCACTCCTCTCTGTGGCTGCAATTGCTGTTGTGCAGGGGTTTTTCCCCTCTCCTTAGCTCTGTTATCCCAGAAGTGTTACCATCGTGGCTGATGGCTCAGCCTTGGCCAGCAGTGAGTCTCCTTCTGGCAGCTTCTACAGAAGCCATACCTGTGGCCCCCACTACCAAAACCTGGCCATGAAAACCCAAACCACACAGGAAGACTGAAAGCAGTATATTTGCTTTCTCAGCCAATGTTATATACAGATTAAGTATTTCAGGTACAATTGCATTCAGAATCATCCTTATTTCAATAGTAAAATCATAAGACTAAACATGATAATCCAAACTAAACCAATTTAAATTCTCAAACAGAAAACTTGATTTGAACAATCAATTAAAATCTTGCTTTTGATTTTTTCCATTTATTTTCCTACTGCAAGGTTAAGTCACTCATTGCTTGAAATGATTAAAATATCCCAATCAGACAATAAATAGAGCTTTAATGTAATCTTACCTTTTGTTAATTCAGAGACTATAAATGCATTCATCAATTATCTAACTTATTGCACAGAAATTAATCCAAGTCATATTTTCTGATGTTAGAATAGCAACGACACCATATTTACTAAATCATTACAAGTATATTTATTTCTGTCAAATAATTTTTGGAAAGAGCCTCAATTTGATTAAGAGATTGACTTTTAATTTCTGAACAAAAATGCACTAGATGTGCTAGATATAAAAGGAAAAATGAGAGACTTTCCAATATATCACATATCCAACATAATTTATTAAACAATAAAACCATCTCTTAATATGTGGGTAGTAGGTAGCTAGGGAACCATCTACTATTTTTATATATACAGTCTAGTGAAACTGTAGAGCTGGAAGATCTCAGCCTCTCACACAAAGTCCTTATTCATAAATTGGAGCAATAAAAAAACCATTTTTCTCTTTGAGTTTCCAATTGGCTTCTTAATCTTAAAAGGACTACTAATGAGAACTACAGAAAATACTTGATACCTACAGTCGATGTGACTGTCAAAACTATTTATGCTCTGAAGTCTTAACCATCTAAAGTCATAATAAATAAAGTCTTAAGCCTTAAGTTATTTGCTTAAGCTTTATAGGTATTGAAGTACATACAGGTTGAATACTATTTATACAGTTTGAATAAACTATACTTAAGGTTTATTCCTAATATAAGCTCTCCCACTTGGATCTTCAAATGTATTTTAAAGGATTAAAAGACATTTCTCAAAATAAATATATTTTTTAAAGTTTATTTTTAATCAATTTTATCCACGCTAACTGAAATTAACATCAGTTTTATTCTCATTTGGGCAGCACCCTGAAGAAATTCTACATCTCTGGTCCTACTTAGGCTTCAGAAATGGTACCGGACTTCCAGCCTTCGAGTATCACCAATGCAGCTACTATTTTTGAGCAGAGTAAATAAGCCAGGCTATCAGGCAAAAGCCAGACTAATCCAGATCATTTGTCTACAGTCTCATGGACTGCAAACAACCACCACAAGATGGTACAGAAAAAGAACCATTATATGTACTACTGACATTGCTTCATCCTCAACCTGACATAGATTTCTCATTTTTCTAAATCAGATGGAGACAGAGGCAAAATTATTAGTAGTATGATGGAAAAAACAGGGACCAGTACAGACATGCTGCAATGTAACTCATCTGTCATAGATATCCAATGTCTGTCTCACATACCAGCAGAACTTACCTATCAGTTTTCACTGAACTTTACCAAAACAGTGAATCCCAAACATCTAAAGCAGAAGAATCTAGTAATGAACTTGAACCCTGCCCTCTGAGGCTTGTGAGGGAGTTACAAGCAGCTAGAATCAGAGTTGACTGAAGTAATACATCACGAAGAAATTGCACCTTTTCAGTGTCCTTCAAATATGAAATAATCTAGAGCAATAATGTATAAAAACTCAATTTGGATCCTAAATTCAGGCCAGGTATCATGTAAAGGTATGTTTTTTGCATTCTTAGCAGGAAATCTCATTTACAAACTCACCTAAGTCTAGTTTTACATTTTGAATTGACCAAAACTGGAATCAGGGAAGGAGTCAGAAGTGAAGCTGCTTTCACTGAACTAATGGGTTTCCTCACTGTCTTACCAAAACGCCTTTTAAGCATTAAACAACTCTGTCTCTCCTTGGAAGAGAGACATACAAATATTATTCAAGTCTTCTGTGAAGGATAGACATAATAAATACTGGAGATTATGCCACAACCCTTAAGACCGATTTCTACCGCTTCTAGGATCCTCCTGCATGAACCAATCTCCTTCTGGGCCTTTTGTACATCTACACACAGCCACTGTGTGCAGTTATTACATGGCATTAGCACATACAATAAAGCACAAATGTAATAAACCTCTAGCCTTATGTCATCATGTAAAAACTAAGGTGGACAAGTGAATGAAATTGCTAGGTAAAGACAAACATGACAGAAAGACAGGGAGTGCTGGTAAGAAAATGTTGCTTTTTTCTTTAAGAGTTTGCCAGAGTGGCTGCATTCACCCAGAGTCAATTACAAGTGACCAATTGACCACACAATCTAAGATATTTCTTGCAAAGCAAAGCTGTCATGCATGACTACCCATACATTTTTATCCTAATTCCCTCTCAGTAGCTAAGAGTTTGGCTCACTTTTGCAAATGATGGCATAGACTTACGGATTTTTTCACCTTTAAGTTGTATTGCAGCACTATAGTATATGTCATGTTTCTTTTTTGCCTTGGGAGTAAAGATTACTGAAAACACATCTGATCCTGCCCTCTGCTCTGTGCAATGGCCTTTCATAGACATTTCAATCAAGTTTGGCATTTCCACCCTTACCTTTTAAGCACTCTGTGGTCTGAGACCAAGGTAGATGAAGTTCTGATACCATACAACAATGATAATGAATCTTTTTGCTATCTAGAGCAAAGTATATTTTATCTCATGGTGCTGTCAGCCTGAGAAAACTTCTCATGGTGTCAAACCTGGTGACAATAGCCACAGTAATGTTTCAGAAGTAAACAACAAATAGAGTTCATCCATGCTGAAAGTGGAGCTTTATTACGACTCTTCTAAAACAATAAAATGAAAAGCCCCGTGAACAAAAGTTCACCACAAATCCCAGTACCCCTCAAGCCAGTAAGAATATTTTTTTTAAACCATTTTCTCTCACAAGAAAGGCTTTATTAATAGAAGTTCCAGAACCTGTGTAAAATTTAAGTGTTCCTGAATGGAATTGTACAGAGCTACTGTTACAGACTTTCTCCTGAAAATATTTACAATGCATCTGAAAACAAGATGCTCTCAGTATAGCAGCTGGATTTGAGAAGAGAAAATAAAAAGCACACAAACCTATCATACCAATACCACATTATATACTACAGACTGAAAAATATTAACAAGTTTCCTGAAATTCAGATACTCCTACCCATTATTTTTGCTGATAATCCTTTGCCAGCCATGCCTCTGAGTAGGTCTCCTTGAATACCTTGAATGTTCCATAATGTATGTTTGAAACACCATGACACCTCTTTAAATGATATTCACATATGGCAACAAGCATTCCTCAACCAGAAAGGAAATGAGAATACAAGTTTTATAGAGAAATGTTTACACTTTTCTGTGCTCCCTAACAACCGGGAAAAACACAGGCTTTTCTTCTTCGTGAAGAAAATCTCAAAGAAAGGATATATGTAAATGCATCTCTGCACTTTGAATCCTTACCATTTCATTAGATGTAGTACAAATAATACAAGAAAAAAAGCAATGTTAACAAAAAAGGGCATTTTGAACGTGTTGCTGAAAGACACAGGCAAATATTGAAGAGTACCTTTTGAAATCATCCTGAAAGAAAAATATTTCAGAAAGAAAATAATCCCAATAGAACAAGAAATCAGCATGTATCAGAGAGAGTCATGACAGCTAAGGTGTCCCCTGGACTGAAAACACCCCCCTCATTCAACACCACTTAAAAGAAGCTATTTGATTTCTTTGTGTAACAATTCTTATACTGGTTAAATAATACAGTTCTCTCTGACAGCTGCTTCCTATTCAAGAATGTACGTTTTTTTTTCCTTTTCTCTTTTAATAAAATATTTCCTTTTAATAGTTTTAACTGATTTCATTAAAAAGCAGCAGTACATTTTTCATTTTCTACTCCAATATCAATAATCACCATGAAGGACAAAACTATAAATAAAGGAAAAAAAATGAATTCCTGCCACATTAAAGAAATTCTGGAGTAGAGGTTAAGAAACAGCTTTCTTAAAGAAACCATGGGTTTTTTATATACGATGTCTTATTTTAGTATCAGATTTCACAGACCCTTGTGGGCTTTAAATACATATGTTTAGAAAAATGAAGTAATGACTGTGCTACAGTAAAAAATGTACTAAACCCAAGAAAAACATTGCCACAAAATGTGCAATATATAAAATGAAAAAAACCACCTCGCCCTTCCAAATATTCTTGGCTCCAAGGTGGGTGAAGCCTACTCCTCAAGAAAAAAAAAAAAAAGTTAAGGTGAAAAGTGACTGTGCTGAACAAGACATAGTCAGTAATCACTGAACGCCTTTTGGCCTCTAAAATTTAATC
The DNA here is from genome assembly GCA_013400975.1 of Atrichornis clamosus. Taxonomy (NCBI): domain Eukaryota; kingdom Metazoa; phylum Chordata; class Aves; order Passeriformes; family Menuridae; genus Atrichornis; species Atrichornis clamosus. The sequence continues at coordinate 90,650 of WBMZ01013880.1, forward strand.
ATCCTACACAAGGGACCTCTGTGAAGTTATCCCAAGTTCTCTTGTTTAATTTGGCTTTTTAATTGGCCAGTCTCCACAACTTTCCCTGTAGTATTTTAAGAATATCTTGTGCGTGTGCATGTGTGTTATTGATATACATCTGGTTAGTCAAATGCAAAATAAAAAATATATCCCAACTCAAACCCCCCCCCCAAAAAAAGTTACAGCAGTTTTTAAGAACATTCAGCTCCACCAAGTTTCACGCGCTCATGTAATTTCCACTGGTAGGAACTTCCAGAAGTTATCTAGTCCAACCTTCTACTCAAAGAAGGGCCACTTGGATCTGAGCCTTGCCCACTCAAGTTTTGTGCAATCTCCAAGAACGGAGACTTCATAGCCTCCCTGGACAACCTTCGTCCTGTGCTTAACTGCTCTAACTGGGGAAGTATTTTTCTTAGTATCAAATCAGAATTTGACATGTTCCAATTTGTGTCTCTGCCTCTCATTTTTGCTTCTCGTGCTGTCACTACGCAATCTCCAAGAAAAGCCTGGCTCTGTCTTCCCTACGTGTTCCCATAAGTTAGCTGTGGAGAGCCACGGGATCCCCCTGAACCTTCTCTTCTGTTGTGTGAACAAGCCCAGCTCTCTGCCTTTCTTTGTACACCACATGTTCCTGTCTCCAGCCATCTTGGTGAACCTTCACTGGACTCACTCTGATATATCAATCTCCTTCCTGGACTAGTAGGCCCAAAAATGGACGTGGTTCTCCAAATGTGGTCTCACAAGTGCTGAACAAAGGGGAAGGGTAAGTCCACTTGGCCTGCTGGCCACACTGCTGCTAACACAGCCCAACACGGGCTTGCCCGTCTTTGCTGCAAAGGCACATTGATGGATTAATATCTGCCAGGACACCCAGGTCATTTTCTGCAAAGCTGATTCCTGGCCTGTTAGCCCCAAGCCTATACCACTACATGGATTACTGTGTTCCAGATGAAGAAGTTTGCTCTTGCCTGAGTTGAATTTCATGAGGCTCTTGTTAGCATAGTTCTCTGCTGTGTGGACCCATCTGAAAAACAGCCCAGTCTGCAGTGTACCAACTGCTTCCTCTGAACTTGCTGAATGTGCACTCTGTCCCATTATCTCACGTTTAACAGCAACACTACCAGTAACAACCTTGGTATCAATGTCTGCGCAACACCCCTTAGCAACCTGTCACCAACTGGGGTTAGCACCTTCGATCAAAACACTTTGGGGCCTGCAGTCCAAGCAAATTTCCATCTACCTTATTGTCCACTTACTGAGTTCCTATCTCATCAATTTGCTGTGAAGGTACTATGGGAAATGATGCCAAAGATCTTGTTAAAGTTAAGGTAAAAAACATCCACTTCTGTCCTCTTATGCACAGAGCCAGTCATCTGAACATAGAAGGTGAAGAGGCGTGATTTGCCTCTTTTCACTCATATTGGCTTTCTGCCATACTTGCTTGACTTTTTGTGTGTTAGAATGAGCCATTCTCATTTACCAAAGAACATAAAACAGCTTTCTTGAACCCTTTTGTCCATAGTTTGATGATCAACCACAGCAAACGTGGTCATCAACCTTCATATATTCAATCAGTCTTTCCTTGTTCACATGTAACGAGTCCAGGACAGCAGCACATCACCTGCGTCAACAAAGTGACTTTCTGGAATGTCTTGGCATGCTTGCTTCCCTGCATCCTCCATGACTATTATGGTCTGCAGTAATTGCAAGGCACCCAGCAGTTACTTTAAGACCTCATCTACTTCTTCTTGGCCAGACGGTCTGCAGCAGATGCTTTCCACAGCATTACTCATGTTGTTTTGCCTGCAGGCTCAGCACTCATTCCAGGGCAAAGCACGGTGCACTCCCACCCCTCCTTTGCATGCACTGCCCCTCTTCGCCAGCCTACAACCATCCATCTATCCGTGGCAGCACCCCATTGTGTGCATTATCTCCCCATGTGTTTGTAACCCTAAGGCCCTCTGAAAACACGCAGAGACTTGGAACTCCTCCTGCTTGTTTCCCATGCTCTGTACATTTGTGTACAGGCACCTGAAGTGGACATCCTGCCTGCATAAAGAAAGCACAAGGTTTCTCCAATTATATTGTTCCCCGGACGCTCCCCATGCATTTACTTCTCTTCAAATTCCAGCAACCTTGACATTAAGTAGCTGCTTCCAACCCCCCAGAAAAGATGACTGAGACTGTCAGCACAGATGCCTTTGCCACACTCCATCTGATAAATCTTGTCCCTATTCAGCAGTCCTTATTCCTCAAAGGGCGTACTACGGCTTTGCCTGTGACACCAGTCATGCAGCTAGACTTTGACTTGATGGATGTGTCCTCTGCCACCTGAGCATTTCCACCTCCCTGGCCAGATTGTGCTCTTCCCCCAGGGCTGTGCAGTCACTTTTAACATACTTGGGCTCACCCCAGCAGTATTGTGGAAGCCACATGGATGAACAGCAAGAGGTGAAGTCTGAGGGCTGGACAAGCCTCAGATATGTCCATCTGCAACATTTGTGATTCAAGTATCCAACAAAAAGTAAATCTCCTGCTATAGCAAGTACACCAGGTTGGCAGACGGGTGACTGTCTCTGTCAGGATATGGTCTCAAGTAACTGTCACCCTCATTTTCTTCTTAACATACACAGTTTGGCTGAGTCTCAGCTGGTTTTGCTTGTCTCCCCTGACAATCTTGCTGATGTCCTTCCAGTGCATTCCACCTATTCTTCTCTGCAGGGAGAGCTTTCTTCTATTGCCAGAAGCCATAATTTTCCATCTTCCCAATCTTAGGAGTCTCTAGCCGCAGTTAGCTTATGACTACTACACAGGTGGTCCGCAACCAGCCAGTAGCCAACAAAAGGTGTCTGTCAGAACTGTCAGGCCCTGATATGCTGCAGCATGCCACCAAAGTCCCCAGAACCAAGAACTCCCAGAAGATTTTCCCTGACGCTTCCACAAGAAGCCTGGAAACTGCTGCCACTGCTCCTTCTCTGATTAGCTGCCTCTGCTGGAGATCTGCAACAGAGTGACAAAATATACTGCAAAAGAACTACAGGACTTCTGAGCTGCTGCACCACCCACAGAGGAAACCCATGCAGCATCTGACAATGGCTTCATTAACTCTGTTGCACAACAAAAAAGGGAAAAAAAGGCAAAACAAAGTATTGCCAGAAAACGACTGTGAGTCAGGCCTAGTTCAAAAGACTAAGTAGGATTCCTGCTTTATCATGCTATACCAGGAACGTAATCCTGATGCAGTCACAGCCTCCAGCCACACTCCTCCTCTGATTGATTAGAAAAATTTCCAGCCTTTCTTATCATCCACAGCAGGGACTTTTGTTACCACACCTGTAATGGTTGCAAGACACCACCCTGCAGTTATGCCAGTGACAGTGCATTTCTGTACCTGTATGTAAGGCCACGGAGTAGTTTCTGCTTTCACCACCAAGGTTTGCACCAGGACTAATACTGGACTCATGTCACTTTCTACCAGCTCTGCCACCCAAAAAAGCAGCTTGAGTGGCTTCCCTCTAAGGCAAACCACATGTTGCTGCCCCCATGGTATGTTCTCCCCCTAACCCCCTTTTTTCTTCATTTAAAATTTTATTATTTCCCCATACAGCCATGTGAACACTTGTGCCAGCATCCAGGGAGGTGGGCAGCCCAGAAGAGAAAAAGCAGCTTAGAGAGAGCAGGACTATTCTTTCAGCTACAATATTGGTTTACAGTAACTGGAGAAGGATGGCCTCTGACTGACACAACCGGTTGCCATTTCAGACTCGCAGAGCAAGGCCTGTATTTCACCTTTTGTCAGTTAACGCAGCGCGCTCCCTCAGCCACTCCCGAACCCACATGCCAGATGCAGATGGATCCCCTCAGCTGTAACCCCTTGGGCTGCTGCATCTGGCGTGACAGGACGCAGACGAGGGGAGAGGCGGAGGTACCACCCTGCTGAGGGAAAGCAGAATGGGCAAGCTTGAAGGAGCGCTACACATCCACACGTTCCTCCACTGGAGCCTTTTGTCATGACCCTGGCTCTCTCATGTGATTTCAATGCAGTTTTCCAGTTGCTGACATCAAAACCAATTGCAATTACATTTGTAAAACTGGAAGATGTGCATACATTTCCTTCTACCTTCCCCCAGTAACTAAAACAAAACACAAAAGGTGAAACACAACATGCTGTTAAGACCTATTAGAGTTAAATTCTAAAGGGCAAGTGTATTTCAGTGAAAAGCCTTACATTATGGCAAGATTTAACCATTTCAGGAAATAATTAAAAAGTACTTTAAGAAGTACTACACAGTTTAAAACTATATTTTACGAGAATTATGGATTTCTTTTTTCATATCAGAAATCTTTAATATGTTACTCAATGTTGAGCTACCGCACTGTAATATGACATTATTTTATTAAACAATATATCTCCCTGATAGAAACAACAGTGTTAAAGCAAATTGCTATGCTGAACTTACTGTGATTTCTTTTCCTTTCTTTCACTAGCAAAAATCCTACTCAGTTATCCTAATTAAATTGGCTTATTAACTTTGCCCCTTCTTAAAAACTGACGCATGCCAACATGCTGGCCTGCCATAGTTCATTATGCTATGCCATTTTAGCCACACCACCCACCTGCCTAAGTAATCAATTGTCCAAATCAGTAAGAAAGTTCTTAATGATTATTACAATTTCTTTGAAAAATTTTACCTGGAAATAATGTATTTATTCATTGAATGGCAATGCCAAAACCAAAGCTGAGTTATTTTAATATAGGAATTATACCACTTTTACTCGATGCAAAGTAATTTCCAGGGTCCTGGTTACTACATACAAGCTCTTTCCATCAGTTAAAAAATTTAACTTTGCTGCTAACAGGATTCAGCTACAGATTCCTCAACCACAGTGGACTTGCTTGGACTTGTTTCTTTCTCATTTTTTTTTCTCTTTTCTTTTCTGTCTCCTTTTGTTTGGTTCTTTCCTTTATATTTCTTTTTCTTCTCAACCTTCTCTTTATTTCTCTTTTCTCCTCCTCTCTTCTCTCCTTTTTTCTCTCCCACAGTGCATTTCCCTGGGTTTTCCTCTCCCCTTTAATTCTTCTCTTCCTTCCTTTATATCTTCTCTCTCTCTCCTCTGCTCTCCTCTTCTTCTATGTTCTCTGTTCCTTCTTTTCTGCTTTCTTGCTTTACTTTTCATTTTCTTCTCTTTTCCTATATTTATTTTCTATCCTTTTCTTTCTGCCTTTTCTCTTCTTTTCATTTTCTTCTTTACTTTCTTATTTTCTATTTTCTCATTTTTATTTTTCTCTCTTCCTTTCTTTCTTTTCTTTCCTTTTTTTCCTTTCTCTTTATTCTTCTCCTTTCCCTTCTCTTTACTTTGTTTGTTCCTTTTTTTCCTCCCTTGCTTTCCTTTCATGGTGGGTTTGCCTTGGCCAGCAGCCAAATGCCCACCCAGCCTTTCCCTCCCCCTCCTCAACAGGAAACAGGGAGAAAAGGGGATGAAAAACTTGTGGGTTGAAATACAAACAGGGAGATTGCTTACCAGTTATCAAAAGAGACAAAACAGAGTTGATTTGATGAAAATTAATTTATTGACAATTAAAATAGACTGGGGTAGATAGAAACAAAGACAAAAAACACCCCAAACCAGCAGCTTCTCCCCTTTCAGGGTCAACTTTCCTCCTTCATTTCAGATTCCTCTACCCTCCCCTCACTGAGTGGCGCCGAGGGATGGGGGTTACAGTCAGTCCACAGCCGCTCTGCTCTGCCACTGCTTCCTCCTCACACTTTTTGTCTGCTCCAGCCTGGACCCTCTGTGGGCAATATCTCCTTCAGGAAATATCCAAATGTCCCAGTATGGTGTCCTCCAGAGGCTGCAGTGTGGATATCTGCTCTGGTGTGGCCCTCCACAGCCTCCAAGTGACCTTCTCTGCTCTGGTGGCCAGAGCGCCTCCTCTCCTTCTCCTCTTGCCTTGGTGTTCACACCACTGTGTCACACTCTCCTTTTTCACCCTCCTCCTTTGCCTGAGTGCTGGTTTTGCCTTTTCTTAACTATGTTACCCCAGAGGCATCACTGTCTCAGCCACTGGGCTGTGTCTGGCCCTGCAGTCCCCCACTGCCAGTGCACTGTCATGCACACCTCTCCTCCTCTTTCTGTCTTTTCATTTTATTTTCCTTTCCTCCCTCCTTTATCTTTCTACTTTCCCATCTTCTCTGTCTTCATTTTCTAATCTCTTCTCTCTTCCTTATTCTTCTCCCAGTCTCTTCTCTCTTTCTCTCTTGTCCCCTCCACCTTCATCCTATAATTTTCTGTTCTGATAAAAGAATCATACTATTTTAAAGCAGAAGTATAAAATTATAATAAACCTTTTAATGAAGCAAGAACAACTGAAATTTCATTTTAGTTTTGTTCATTTTTATTCAAAACCAAAGAAAGTGCACTAGATCTTCTACCTTCTCATTCACTCAAGTTCAGGAAAATCTCCATAGTTTCTTTGTTCCTTCCCTCCAGTTTTCAATTGGAATATGATTTCTAACTGAAGGAATTTAGAAATTTGAAACTAAATGTCAAATTTTGCTATAATTACGCAAAAGCTACATGTTTATTTTTAACATTCAAAAGATTGCAACCAATCCAAAAAGAGAAAGCTAGAACATATAAGAAGAACCTATTTCTACATCTTCAGTTCACATTCAATTGAAAAAAAATTCTAAAGTCTACTGTATCATGTGAGAGAATGAATTTTTTCCCTTACAAAGGATTTTTTTCAATGTTCTTGTATTTGAAGAGTAATTCAGCACTTGAAGATGTTTTACTCAATCACCAAAACAGGCAGAAAAATCAAACTGATACAAAGAATAAGGAAGCTGGGAACAATAATGAATAAAGATTATATCCAAAGTAAATTATTGCTTTCTAGTAATACTTACTCCTACAGAAATAGTTGTATTAGCAACACCATATGTTCACCTTAAACATTAAAATAAATATAACTGCTACAACTTTGCTGACTAATAAATGCCAATTATGTGCATATAATACTTTTGTTAAGAGCTCTTGCCTGTAAGAAAAGCCTGAAAATAAATACAGAATACACCCTGTACCTTTAAAAATATAGCAACGTATGATTTATTGTATTGTGTCAAATTAAAATATTTGTGTTGATGTGAAATGTTTAAGTTATACTTATATGTAAGGGAGTTTAACTTGGCAAAGCAGCATAGTAAACTTTTTTTCCTTCCCTCAAAGGACCAAGCAGATACTTTTATTTTTGTATTTTAACTTACTCCAGCTGTTGCAATTTAGTCTATTAGTAGATCTCCTTATTCTTCTTTGACTTAAAACAGCTCTTTAAGTCTGGAAATGGGAAACTTAGGTTTCTATTTAACTCATAAAAGTCAACCTAATTTCAAAATGTCACATACAATGTTTTCAAATTATAACAAAAGAAATTATCAAATATTTTGTTAAAATATAGCATTGATCACAAATATAAACGTTTCAAATTGTTCATTTTTGATAGGCACATCTTTCCACCTGAAAGGAAGCTTGATGAAATCATTACTAAAGTCCCTTTCAATATAGATGCTGAGGCAAACATGTCAAAGAAACTAAAAATGATGTGGATCACAAAATAAAATCAATCTTAACCTAAAACTGCTGTTTTTGATAAAAAACTGAATGAGAAGTATAATATTAAATTAACAGTACCGACCATGTCATTAATTCCTGGACTGTAGCTTAGCCACAAATAATCTTGTACCAACACTACTTTAGTTTATACAGTTCAGTACATCAATTGACTAAATGACATTTTGATGCAATAGTTTACACTTTTATCATTAAGCTGCTACTACAAACAGAGAAAAGTTAATGGTTGGATTGGGTTTAGTGGTGTTGGCTTTGGCTGAAGGGGACAGACAGTTAAGAGAACAAACACACTTCAAAACTGCCTAATCTTCGCTGGTCAAGAAAAGATTCCCTGACTGAAAGCAAGCAGTCTTTAACAAAACAAACAAATAAAAGCAAAACAACAACTTCCTGCTTGTCACATATTCTTTAAGGTATCTTCTAAAAAATTTCCTTGCTGTCACTTATGGGCCACAGTATTTTTCCTTTGTGATGACTGTAGGGGACGTTATTTTTTACATAATGATTTTTTTACTCTGGCTGGAAGGCTTTGATAATGGTTACCTAAAGTATTTAGCAGTCTAGAAAACAAAAACTCTAGGTGTACTGGTAACATAAAAAAAAGGAAGGAATAGCAAGTAATGGGGGCAATTTGCAAAAGAGAATAGTTGTCTGGATCTCATCCTTCCTTTATTTGCTAATTAAATACAAAAGCATGCCAGTGAATCTCTGAATGGTGTATCTGACAGATTCCTGAGAGCAAATAAATATATCTTAAGCCAGCTTATTGAAACATAAATGATGCAGCAGTAGCTACGGATGCCGCAAGATCCTAAATAGGGTGACTCAGCTATGTTTACTTGGTTTTTTTTTTTCTGGCTGGAAGGCAGTACTTACTGAAAAGAGCTACCAGATCCCATTTTTGTTTTACATTTGTATTACAAACACAATGAAAACCAAAGAAAATGGGGGGGAAATCAATTTGTCCTCTCTTTTTCGCTATTGAGGGCAAACAGCAAAACAGTTCTTGGGGATTGTTTGAGCTCTTTCCCATACTCTTTGCTATTGGAATAACTGAGCAAAGAAATGTATCTGAGTATGATTTTGTGATTTACAACTTTATATGCATCTAAGGGCATGTGTATGTGTACAGAGATGAACTTGTCTCTGTAGGTGTTATTTATGTACTCAAGCCCATAAACACAATTTCCTACACGAAGCTTTTAAGTTCTTTTATTTATACTTTCATTTGAGGTATACATTTTGGTCCTCAGTTCTCTTTTAATATTGTAAATACTCGTCAGCCACACAATTACTGATTCCATCATACAGTTATCATAAAACAGACTCAGTGGCAAATACAGAGTTTATTTGGATTACGAACAGAAGATGTGAGCTTTCTCAACTGCTGAAAGAAAAATCAGATCTTGAATAAAACATATTTTTACTTCACATGACAGCACACAAGCAAGCAAAATATGTTCAAGCACTTTATAAATTCTGTTTTGAAATGAAGAGTGTGCACGCAATTTAATTTCACAGTAATTAACACTACCTATGAGACTGAAAATGAATAAAATGGACTTGCTATAAGCTAGCCTTACATAGAAAACAAATCCATGTATGTAATAAATTTTCTGAGTAGTTATACCTGATCTTTTTCATTGTCCTTAGACAGTGAAATTCTGAGGCTTTTTTGGGCTTGATTCTAGAAAAACATACTACAAAATTTTAAATGAAATGTGCCAGTGCATAACCATCAATCTCTCTAAAGGAGAGCTAGTATAGTTTTCAGCCCATGCAAGATGAATAGATTAAAAAAAAAAAAAAAAAAGGAAAAAAACCCATAGATTTTTCTGTAGTTTTTCCCCTTCAGCTAAGAAATGGTTTAATTACAGGTAGACTGAAACATATACACCCATATCTTTATAGAAACATAAAGACATCTACAGCCAACTGTTCCAGAAAAATAAATTATTACTAGAAAATGATGCTTTCATAGAAAGCCTGACAATGTTTTCTGCTTTCACATTCAAGTAAAACAGATTTAATTCAGTCTGCCAGAAATGGCTATGCTTCTGCTCTGTGAAAAATATGCTAATGATGAAAATAAGGACTTGACAATTTACTGAATACTAAGCGGAAAATCTGTAATGAATTGCCTGTGTTGTAGTGTTCAGTTTAGGCTCTTTTTTTTTTCCTCAGTTGCTATGGAATACTAGAAATAGCATAAAGAAGATTATACTATTTTGTGGGATGTTGTGCATGTCCCTTAAGACAGAATGCTTAGAAATAAAGACAAAAGTCAGCTGTGGGATAAATGAAATTCAAAGCAGTAATAAATAATAGGCTTAAATACTAACTTTTCAATGCAAAACAGAAATACAAGAACAAAACAAATGCCGAAAAAATTCAACCCCAACAAATAAATCTCAATCAGCAACTAGCAAGTTGAAAACTAGAGTAATTCATTTTACACCTGCAAGGAAAAGCAGCTTCTTAGGTTACTTGTATGGTGCAACAAAAGCTCATAAATCCATTAAACGTAGGCATGTCTTCAAGTTCTCCGCCAGACTTCAATTTTCACTGCAGGTTTTAAGCCTTCATACAGATTAAACTCCTTTCCTAAGAATAGTTAACCAGAGTGTACATTCAAAAGGGGACTCCTTCTAGCTAAAGTACCTGTATCCTTCCATGTTTGAAATTTTTATATCTATGCAGCAGTTTCTGACAGGTTTATGTGTTGAATCGCATTTGTCCAAATACTACCTAAAGTAAATACAGTAGATTATTCCTGCCTTTTCCAACAACAAGAGAGCTGAACAAGGTTGCTGGCTACTCAGCAAGATTCTTGCATTTTGCCCCTAAGAAGCATACACTGATATTAAGATCATTTCCTTCTGACTTTTATTTTAAAATACCAGTTTATTACCTATGTACTTTAGTGTTAATATGTGGTAGATCTTCATTTCAGAATAGTGATGGGAATAAAAACACATTCTGTCAAATTTCAGTTTCCCTAAAATATTTTTGAAGATTTTGTGTCTGGACAATAATTGAGAACTATTACTGGAAAGCTCTTCCATGTCCTTGCCTCTCTTAAAGTGATGCTGGCAAAACAATCTGATAAAGGCAGTAAAATTGGAGAATGGATTTAATCTACCTACCTTCCTCACAGCCATGTTTATAGAACTGCAGGCAGACTTTGGATACAAGAACAAGAAAACACTCTGTAGGCTGGAAGATCTCATCTCTTCAATCATTTTTAAAAAAGAACTCAGGCTTAAAGCATACCTTAGAGGAAACATACTACACACACAGAAAACAAAACAAACACCAAATCAAACAAAACTCCCATCCCAAACAAACCAACCAACCAACCAAAAAACTTTCACCGCTGGGAGGATGGATTAAACGTATGGTGAAACTTTCCTAACACATCTTCTGTATCTGATTGTTTTGAATGCATTTAGGTCTCTTGGATATCTTTACTTAATTTCTCTCTCTCTATCTCTGAAAAAGAGACACTATTTTTAATGTAGAATTACTCTTCAAAATATCGAAGCATTAAAGAAGAAAGATCTGTAGCTCACAGCATGGTTACACCGTCCAGGAGAAATGTGGGAAGAGAGACATGACACAATATACTCTTTTGGATAACGCTACTCATACGGTAAGACCAATTTATAATGTAGAGGTTTCCCTTTTCATCAGCCTGAACTACACTGTTGCTTTTCAGTTGCTTTCCATAGTAGTCTACACTGAGTGACACAACACATGAAAAAGCCAACACAACTTAAATTCTTACATTAAACATCAAAATATATTGATAAAGGAATCACTACACTATAAAAAGAAACGCTGAAATTGCTGACAAATTTACATTATTTAGTCACAGCTGATGTCCGCCTTCTACTTCAAAAGAAAATGACCTTTAATAGGAAGTGTTGTCATGACTGCACAAAACTAGTAAATTTTTAAAGATCATCAGCATCTGCACTGGTATCCATTATTTGTTACATTTAAGTTGCTGGATTTCTACTTCTATTAAAAAAGAAGTATCTTTAACATTACACAAATGAAGATCTTAATTTCAGAAAATTAGGCTGTGATAAGGAGGACTTGCGTGCACTCAAGCATTAAAGACTTTTACAATATAGGGCTTTAGAAGTTGAAATATTTATCACATCACAAAATCTTAACTATAAAAGTTTTTCTTATTACAGCTAACTAAATGAACTTTTAAAAATTTCACATATCCTCTGAATTATTATAACTTGATATCTAACAATTTAACAGGTCACTCTCTCTTACCAGTATGGCAAAAAATAAATTAAAAAAGCTTTATATATTGCATTAGCATATAGTGTTCTTTGAAAATATACAGATTAGGCTCGTGTGGAAGGGGCAGAAGTCTAAATAGCACAAGTGAAATAAAAATATTTTAATAGCACTGAGGAAACAAGTGTGTCACACAGACTGGATTCTTGTTTCCCCAATCTTTGCAGAACTGCTAATAGACGTAAAGCAAAAAAGTTTATGGCAGATCTTTCAAAAAATTTAAAAAAAACCAAAAATCAAGCAGGACTATTTCCTATTACTTACATAAAAGGTGGAAAGGTGGTTACAGTGCGTTTAGCACCAAACAACAGAGAAATATTGTAATAAATGGAAAACTGAAGTCCTGAACAATATATGAGCAAAAAAGTATATGGAAACGTAACAGCAACATGCGAATCTTAAAAAATAGAATCAACTGTTCTAAAATCTCAGTTGACCCAAGCATACAGGAACAGACTTCAACATGATGACAAATCAGGGGCAATGCACAGAGGACAAAGACACATGAATTTTTCTGAACTGTTGTAAACTATCAGTTAAAGGTCCCAGACAGGGCAAAATAATGAAATTGTTTTATTTTCTCCTAACTAGTCCTGGAACCAAACTAAAGAAGAACCTTGATTGGTTCCCAGACAGAACATGAAATAAATACTGGGATGTATACACTGTAATAGATGAGAAAATTTCAGGCACAGAGAATGGAGTTTGTCCTCTAAGGAAGAGAAAAAGGATGACGGCAGATCAGGATAACTGGAGACCATGGGATGGGTGACCAGCATGAGACAGCAGGAAGATTCATCTTGCAGAAACTCTTGGGACATGGGACTGCATGTAGATGAGAATTAGTAGATACTGCACTGGAACCATCAATTTAATAGACAGGATATTGGGAAAGGAGGAGGAAAGGACCAGGCTATATTCTTAGCTCTGCATTTAGCTTTGATAAATATTCCTTTCCTTCTGTCTCCCCTCTCTTCTTACATATGCTCAATTATACTCATAACAGTAAGAACAGTAACTTCCAAAGTATTCTGTGTCATACTCAAAAGGTTCTTACAGTTTAAGTTGTGCCATTTATCATCTGAAACGCAAAATTAAATCCACACCTTAATTAAAAAGGTAATTTTATAAAAAACCCTGACATGTAGACTGATTTTACTGGATTGTTTATTGAGGTCCCTAGAGAGAGACTCCACTGTCCTCTGAAGTAAAGAAGAGCAGCATTAAAACAAACACAACAACCCAGATAATTTCTAAAGCACTAAAATATGGAGAAAAAATTTAGATAATGGTGGCTGAGGAAAAAAAAAAATCAAGGTAGCTAAATGTCTTTTATTGAAATATATCTTGTACAATTATACACAATGGAAGACTTACCATCACTAGTAAATAAAAATTCTGCTATGTTTGTAATTAACTAAGGGAAAACATTTAAGGTTTTACTATTTTACATCTGTTTATAATTCACACTCTAAACCAGTCTTCCAAATCAATACAAAGGTGGGATTACTGCTGCCCTGACATAAGCAACCTTTAAACTAACAGTAGGGTAATCACAATGCAGCAGCATGGAATCAAGAACTCACAACCCTGATCTTAGGTTTGAGTTAACACCATAGCTGTTTTAGGGCTACATCACTACCAAAATCTGAAATAATTATTACAGAGATGACAGGGGTGTGATTATGCAAGTTACAGTTCCAACACTGGAATGCAATGATAGAGGAAATCCACCAGTTTTTACCAGGTTAAACTGCACCATGCATAACAATGCTGGGAATGTCTAGGCAAGAAGAAGCAAGCCTGAGATTTTCAGTTGGCAAATTGCTGCTATCAGAACAGCCTACCAAATTAGGTGGTCTGTTGTTACACTGGGAAGAACTGTGTTTCAAAGACGTGTCTGAAGTGAATTTATGCAGAAAGACAGGTTGAACTGAAAGTTTGTTTCTTTCATTGCTTTACAGCCAAAAGCCACATCTGTAGAAGCATGAAAATCAACCTAATAATGCCAGGCAAAAGAATCTGAATAGCTTTCTCCCTCTCTTTCCATCACGGCTTCCTTTCAGTCCATTGCAGGGAATAACTACCTTCAGACAAAACAATGCACTTCCTTCAGCTGAAGAGGCTCCCAAATAAATTCTATCAGACATATGCAACCACAGAAGCCTCTTAACTGTCTGCGCTCTTCAGTTAGCAACCAGAGCCTTAAGACAAAATCTGTGGTTCTTTCAATTAAATTTGTGTTTTGGTAATTGGAGGGCATTTGCTTTTTTATTTTTCTTTTTAAATGAAAGATAAAAACGGTGACTTAATAATTATGAATCACAATGACATCTTGGAATGATTTTACAGAGAAAGAAAGCAAAAAATTCTCTGTCTACATGCATACACAATAGAACAAGGAACTTGAAAATGATAAACAACAGAAGACAGTTGCCAGCTCATTTAGCCTATTTACAGAAACAGCAGCATTCAGAAGGGATTTTATTTTTAAGTCAATAGCTCTAAGGATGAAGTATGCAAAGGCTTAAAGAGACACTGTCAAAAAGATCAAAGGATTCACAAGTGATAGTAATATTTTCAGGAGACCCCTCTAACTTCAAAGCTAAAGACAGACCTTGCACAGATCGTGTTTTATTCCGTTGATGACTCCACTCAGCAGTTCAAAGTGGGTTTAATTCTAGCTAACCCACTAGTTTCATATTTTTTAACAAAGAGTGTAAATCTAGTCTTCGAGATTTATTAGGGTCATTCTTTGCTGCTTTCCTAGGCTCAGAAGACTTAATATGTTATGATATCATTCACGATAAATATTATCAACACTGTGGAATGCAGAAGAAACAGCACTAGTGCCAGTGGCAAGCATCTCTTCTTAGTCTTCTGAAGGACTACTGTCACAACAATAAATCAATCGATAGCTTAGTCTTGCAGAGCAAAAGACAAAATATGCAGAGGAAAGTACAGAGGCGGAGGAGATAGGACTGATGCCATGACTCTCACAGTTGAAATTAAGATCAACAAAAAGACATCAAGAGAAAGAAGTTTAAGATTCCCACTGGAAAATGAAAAACAGAACGAGACAAAGCAACTCCTTAAAAACTCTTCTATGAATTACCTGAACAGAATAACTCAAGTTAGCTGACCACACTACAGTCAATTACTCTGGCTGAACAGCAAAAACACTATGAAATTATCCTATTCCAGGGATCGACTCACAGTCCTGAGTCTAATGGAGGAGGAAAGCAAATAGCTAGCATAGCTGTGGGCTAAAGTTTTACTGCAATAAATTAAATAGTGCTTGTCCCATTTTGAAAGTTTATTGGCTTTTAACTTGTACTGAGAATCTTTGGCTTTAATCTTATCCAGACAAGTCAATTTCCCAGCCTCACCAAGCAAAGGAGAAAGGGAACTACAGAAAGCCAAGACATAATCTACAGTTATTAGCGTCAAACATTTATCAGAGTTTGGCTGGGTATTCTCCCCTAAGACTCAAACAATGTGCATGGCCCAAGTACTGAAAATTGATCTAAAAAAATTCATAGAAAAACATGGATCAAGGGATATGCTAGTTCACTCACCTTGTTCAAGGCAGGATCAACCAAATCTACATAATTCCTGACAGACACATAGCTAAATTGGGTTTTGGTGGTGAGACCCAGCAATCTCTCACATCCCTTCCGCAGCTCATGATAGAAATTAATTATACCTATTAGCAGGGGAAAAAAAAATCTTTGTACTATCTAACCAGAATCTTCTCTTGCTACAATTAAAAGGCCTTATTTCTTGTTCTGTCCATATCGGACATTCAGGATAATTTATTCCTTCACTTTTTTCCTATCTTTGTGTAGCTGAAGACTTACTATGTCTATACTCAATCTTCTCTTCCTTAATCCAAACACCTAATTCATACCAGGTTCTGTCTTATTTTTATCTCCCTGATAAATTTTAAGCGGTCTTCGATTGATCCTATTCTTCATGAAGGTGCCCCAAACAGAAGGGAACAGCTAGGTTATTTCTGGTGATTCCATAGGCAATTTCCAGGTAATGACAAAAAAGGACAAAACCAAGGGAAAAGAAAGACAGGGACAGAGAAGCATCTGGCAAGTTTCTGGGACTGTACTAGGTTTGACTTGAACCCATGGGGAAGAAGAAGCTGAAAACATTGACAATTCATGAAGGGATGATTCTTCATTTTTAGGAAAATAAGGGAGAACACAAAAAGAAAAAGAGCTTCGTGAAATTAAACCTCAGCAAAATCATCTACACAACACGCACAAAGAAATTTCTGTAAGCACACCAGGAAATAGGAAACTGACTTGCTCTTCCATGAAGGGGAGGCACTGAGTACTTACATTCAACGCACAGGAGTGCTAACGCCTGATCAGCAAGGTGTCTATGATTAGACAGCTGCTAAAACCAACACCAGGAACAAAGGTGGGAAAATTGATGAGATGATAATTAAATAAATTAAACATTCTCAAATCAGTTAAATGTGTTGCAATTACCCATAGGTAATTAAAGACTTGATCAATCTCAGAATTATCAGTAGTCATTCTTGAGAATTTGTAGAGGATAGCCGTGATTCCAAATGAATGGAAAACACTCAGAGATTAGCTTAAAAAAAAAAAAAAAGAAAAAAGACAGGTCCAAACAAGTAGAAATGCAGTAACTGAATTTCAATTCCCCCAAAATATGGAATAAAAATTATTTTGAACTATTTAGCAGATAAGAAGTTGGGTAGTCTATAGACCTGTCAAGAACAAGTTACCTCAAATCTATCAAAATATTCTTTGCGACATAGCAGCAGACTCTGTAGGTAGAGAAGCAGCAGTAGGTACCATATAGCCCAACCTAATGAGTCTTTAGTCACTGTTCCCCATGGGACTTCCATAAGCAGAGAAGAAAAATACAATGCTGCAAAAGGAAACAAGATTAACAAGCAGATGACACTACACTTAAAAAAGCTGCACGCATGCTGAATGACAAGAGTACTCGGTTAAAGCAATCTTACTGAATTTGAGAAACAGTCTGCAGAAAACCTAAATACAATTCACTAAGGGAAATTCTAGACCTTAACAAGAACAAGTAACAAGAGAAATGCAAGATGGAGAAAACTAGCGTGGCATCAGCACAGCGGAAAAGGAGCACTGAGGCAAGAGTGGATCATACTCTGACTAGTAGTCTGTGTCACATAAGCAAAACCAGCAAAATCTCACCCTAGGATGTATAGACAGCAGGTTGTGAGTCTAGAAATTTACAGTGGGACAGGGAAATGTTTTCAGGACAGAAAATCCAGAGCCCTGTACTCTGTAGCGAGCTGCTGTCTATTTTCCTTGTAAAGAGATTTCAGTGTCCCAGACTGTGGGCCTGACACTGTTCACTATCAGCACAGCCATGAATGTTAAGTAAATACCTCTCCCTCCTCCCCACCACCCACAGAAGAAAAACACATTTTCTGTATCTCCAAAAGGTTTGCCTTAAATGTTTTTACTCCTTCTAGGTCGGTGAAGAACTGCCTGCCTGCTGACCATTTTACAACTAACCATCATAACAGGAAAGATATGTAAGAAACAAAATTGAGTTGTACCTTCCCTCAAGATATAAGAAACTAGGCAGGTGTATAACCTCTCACAGCACATATCAGTGGAGTTTTTATTTTTGTTTCTAACGTATATCTGCTTTCTAAGTTTGGAATTTTTATCCTTTTGTATTTAATTATATGAGTAATGCAAAAATAAATGTGCAACTTGATGTCTTTACGGCAAACAAAGAAAAAAAGAGCCTGAATAGTCTGACAGTGTCTTTTTTAAGATTACACGTAATGACAATGAAATGGCTGAAAATCATACATTATTCTTTCAGATTTACTATCACAGCAAAAAGCTTTAGATTAATTAATGCTGCAATATATATGAAAAATGACTAAGCCAATTAATCTCATTCATCTATAAATGGAACAGTAGAGAGCAGAATTTTTGAAGAACTTCATTTAGAATTACCAAGGTTCTCCTGACAGTGATACTCAGTATAAAGGAGTAAGTAAAATATATTAAAGTAGTAACATATTCCTGGCACAAGTTCAAACTTGGAAGAATACACAAATCAATACAGAATAAAATAAGCTAGTGCCATTCTACGGCTTATGGCCAGGTGACTGCACACCATAAATGTACATCTCTTGCTCATCTTAGCTGGCTGCAGCAGAGAGACCAGGAAAGACCATCTTTAGTAACAGCAAAGGCACCAACTGGCAGGAAGGTACTGAAAGAAACTGCACAGCTGGATGAAGTGAACAGGAGAGTCTAAATTCAGGTATTGTGAAAACCAAACATCACTTATACACTGAGGCCCAATCAACAACTTTTACATGAAATCAGAAGTTAAATGACAAACCAAACACTTTTTTAAAAGATCAATACCGAATCAACATTCTTTTTTCATTTTACAATTGCAGAATTTAGATTGTTTAGTCTAAGGAGCTTAGGATGACCTAGCCTATAACATAGTACAATGTTTCCAGTATAAAGAACATTGAATTTTATCCTTCTCAATTTTCTAGAACTCATGACCACATATAGCATCCCGCAATCTACCACACGTTCACACATACCTGCACATACCACACAATGAATAAAAATCAGAATGAATCTGAATTTCCTTTCTATTTCTCTGCAATTCTCAGTTTCTTAGTAACTGAAGAAATGAAAGATCATCTTGTTTTGTATCTCTTTAAAGGAATCTTTCTCGTATTATTCATTCTGCAGCAATTAAAAAGAGCTTTGACATTTTCTATATTTAAAATATAAAACATTACCCTCACTCCCTCCCATAGGCTTTCCACTCAAAATTTTATTCGTGCACTGATCATGAAAACAGGAATTTTTAAAACTACAACAAAATGCTATTATCAGGCATTTGAGCCCCCCCATACAATTGTGTCATATCAGAAGACATAAGAAGAAGAAAGCAATCTATTCACTGCTGTGAGAAACAGTATCTTAAGAAAACAGATTTTCAAAATTATGTTTTCTTGCATTTTCATTGTTGTATGCAAATCATTGCAGCATAACACATGGTTGGACACTCATTTTCAAGTTTTCATCCCCTTGTTTCCTTGGAATCATTGCCAAATATACTTGAAGCAATTTCTTGACAGGAACTAAAGCACTATAAATCTGTAAAAGGTGACAAATTCAACTTCACCTTGCATACCATCTCTTTTGCAAAAATACAGCTATTATGAGAATTTTATGAGGCTACCAACAAAGCAGTGCACAGTTATGCTGTGCAAACAGTCACACCAATTGTGTTCTGTTCTGTTTCCTAGGAACAACAGTAAATTCAGTAAAAATAGGTCCCATGTTTACTTCTGGTTCACCTTTACATGGGCTTTAAAGTTCTCTTGTTCTAAATTTTAGGTTCCACACTAGAAGAGTATAATTAAAATAAAAGCAGATGTCTCCCTTGGCTTTGAGACAGCAAAAAGTATTAAAACAATTTACCAAAATAGACAAATTTTATTGTACTATTTGGAGAATAGGAACATACATTTTGTAGGAGACCCCCACCACCCAACTAATTTTTCCTTAACTTATTTTCACTTCCTGCCCAAGTTTCCATTTGTAGGTCACTAGAGGACCTACCAAGTAGACAGTCATATTTGAGAACAAAAAGCTGCATGCACATCTGAACCAGGCATCAATGGAAGACAACTGACTGATTTCCATAGGCTCTGGATAACCCATCTATCCTCTAAAAGCCTACTTATTATGGCTGAAATCTACATCCAAAGCACGCTGTTATTAAGCAGCTCTGCAGCTGAATTGCTGTCTCAGTTACTGCATCCATGCTCTGCAGCCACAGACTGTGGCAGCTCGCAGTGTCCAAACACTCCTCTCCTTCCATTCCCAGTTATTTATCAGCACAGCCTCCGTTACCACAGTCAACATCAGCGTGTCCTAACAGCCATTCAATTGCCACACCACAAAACCAAGTGAGAAGTGCACCAACCTTCATCTTGCACTTTTCTCCATGCACATGGTGCCAGAGGTAACCCAATTGTCAAGTTTCAGTCCTTAGGCAAAAATGCGATGTAGCACTGGGCTGTCTGAGCAGCTCCCACTGTCTGTCTTTCTTTAGAAAGGCTACTGGACTGGAGCTGGACCACAGACTCTTTTTGGAAGATACAAAGTTAAGCCAGTCACTAACCCTTTTAAAAGCCTTGAACTAACAAAACCTATCAGCTGTATTTCTCACTTTGATACTGGAAACAAATTTAGCCAGCACTATAAGTTTTGTAAAGATTATAGACCTTGCCTAGATCGTTTTCAAAGAGATAGCAAAAATACAGAACATATAAACACTGACCTTGTTTCTTTTAACCCTTCTTTCTGAATGACTTCCAGTATTTGTTTTGCAGTCATTGGTGAGTTGGGGTACTTTTCCAATGCCTAAAAAGAAATAATAAATGTGTAAGTGACAAGACACAGCTGTCCTGTGAATCTGAAAGGTTATGTGATCATGCAGTTTTAATGTAGTCATTTGTGAAAGGCAGGGAACAAGAGTGTTGAAACTGGAGTCCTCTGTTGGAAGGCCAGATACAACCCAGGAAACTGCAGCAAGAAAACGTTTTACTTGCTGCTTTTGTACATCATCTGATACATCTGCCTGGGAAAATTCTTACCAAACAAAAGAGTTGGAATACGCAACTAGTTTTATGACACAGCAACGGATTTTCTTTCAGGCATCAGGGGAAAAAACATAAAACACAAGAGCCAAAGGGGGGAAAAAAGAAAAAGACACTTTCTTGGATTTTTATTGCTTTAGAATTATTTGAGGTCATTTGAATATTCTACATTTAGGATTTGCCACGACCTCAGAAAAAAAGAAAGGCTAAAAAACCTTCCATTTGTAAAGCAGGAGCTACTGTAAGAATTGACCCAGGGGGGTTTCAATTTTAAAATGCTTTTTGATTCTAAAAACAATGAAAAATGAAGCAGTCAGAACAGTCACAGCACACAAAATGCTACATGACAGAGTACAGTATATTTTTCCAGTTCAGCTCAGTTTTCCACTCCTTTGCCTTTTCCAATTGAGCCCAAAGTAACCCACTCCTCTTTACAGATAGAATCATCTTGTAAGGATTTTTCTGATATTCCACTTCCTTTTTTGTCCCCATCAGTTTTATGCTGTTAAACAAGCAGCCACTCTTTTGCTCATGTAAAGTGCCAGACTGACAGCCCTGGAAAATGAAACCTTTCAATCAGCAGTAAAAGGTGCAGCACAGGCCATGGCAATCAAGCTTCCCAGAGCATCTTGCCAACATATCTCAGCCAGAACTTGCATTTCTACCCTGTGTAAATATGAGATCAGTTTGGTCTGATTCATATGATCCTGAGCTTTTCCCTCGTAGTTACCAAATAATGGCAATTGTGAAAGTAGGTACAATTCTGGGGATACCTGCCCACTAGAAAGTAGACACACCACCACATCATATCAAGCAAGTCAAACTGAAGGGTGCTAGCCAGGGCTGTAATTCAGCAGCTCACCTAAAGCCAAAGACTGCCTACTCACTACAGCTTGACCAGCTCAGCCCTCTCTTGCCATTTTACTGTTCTGATTTCCTGCCTGTTCTCTTTTGCAGCCAAAACGCAGTTTTAACAAATCCTTCTAGTCTTTGTTAGAGATGAGCTTTGTATGCTTTATCTTCCAGTTCCACAAAGGAAAATGTGTAAGTGAAGGCTGCACTAGAAAGGTCTGGGAGCTGAACTGAGCTTATCTCATGTACATCAATAGGCAAGATTCAAAAGGGACCCATCAGGAAAGGAAAACTGAAAGGTGATTTGTAGAGGAGAAAGAAGAGAGCATCAGAAAGAGTGAAAGTACAGCAATGAGTAAGGACGGAAGGAAGTGCACGGGGCTGGGAAAAGGGCCACTGCACACAAGTGAAGAGAAATGATATGATGTATTAGTGACAGAACAACAGTGACACATTGGAAAAATGACAATGCGTATAAAGATTAATACTAGGATGAGGAAAGATTAATGGTGTGAAGAGATAAAAATGGAAACTTTAACCTTCAGAAACAAGACAAAATACAAGGTAAAATGAGAATACACCAAAATAAAGGGAAAAGAGGAGAACTAAACTGGGAACATTCCAGAGGGCAAACTGGAAAGGACAGAAGAGGATACTACACTGTACTGGACAAGGCTATGAAGGAAACTGTGTGCACTTGAAAGTGGGGTTACTCACTGTGGAGGACTCCCTGTTTCTCTTCCTGAGTACAGGCCCCTCAGCACACCTGGGCAGCTCCTCCCTGCAATTGAGAAAATTTGGGTAGCCCTGTCCCCTTCTCTACGACATCACATCCTACTCTATAAAGTCAGTAAAAGTGCCAAGTATTACCACGAGAGTTCAACAAGAATGAGAAAGAAACAATAAAGCTATGCAAACATCAGAAGTCACCCTGTCCTGGACAATGGGAGAAGGGAAAGCAGTTTGTGCTGAGGAAGCTGCACTGAACTGGTTGTGGAAACAATGGCCAGATGTATGGATACGGAAGATCATCTTCACCAAACAACAGTGAAACCAACAAGTAGGATGTATAACACCACTACAGAAAGTTTAATGAAACCCACAGGGCAGATTTCAAATACCACAGTATGAAGTGAACACGTTCAGGGTATAATGACAAATTGAAATGCAGAATATGTTAGACAGGCTGAAAGTGCTGGAGTAAACAATTGCCCATTGTGTGGATTTGCTTTATGCCGGATATGTAGCGTGGGCTGCAGTTCATATACCCCATGAATTTAATTCTGTTCATCTAACCCTTTAAACCCTGTTACTTAAAGAACTGTTCATACCCTAACTGAAAAGCATTAATTCTCCAATTCAAACACTGTTTAAGTTGAAAATCCTGTTATTGTGTACATGATTAAGTTTTCTTTATCATAACAAAGATTAATTTAGCAGACAACCTTAGTAAAGATGAGCTTTTTCTGCCCCTCCCATCATGCTGTCCACCCTCGTTGTTGTTCCTTCCCTCCCCCCAGTTTTAGCCTAATCATTTATCACATTAAAAAAATAAAAATAATTACTTGTAAAAACATTTCAATGATAATACCATTTTCCTCGCTCAGTTACAGAAAACAGCATCAGAGTATTATTTAAGATTCTGTGAGCTAATGAATACACTGAGCTCATAATTACACTAGTGTCTCTTGCCTCTGTATCTGACCACTAACACTACTAAAAGCCTGCAATCCCTTTTGCATTTCTAAGACTTTTAAAAATAATATTAGAAATTCAAACTGAATAACTAACTGTGCCTTAAGGCAAATAACATACTAAAATGCAGAAGCATAGTTAAGTCATAGGCTTCTTGGTCAGACACAGTAATGCACATCAGGGGAGGAAGCCCTAATTTGTTTTAAATACCTTTCTTCTTCCTCCCACTCCATACACCAACACTTGTATCATATACTGGCAGTGACTAATAATGCTGAAAATTAAAGCTCACCAAAGTATTGTCATGAAGAATATGACTGTTCCAATACATTTTGTTAAAAAGTACAATGGCAGAAGAGTGGTTTGCACTGACTGCAACCTCTATCGCAGAGGATCAAATATGCTCTATTTATTCCGGCCATTCAACCACAGCCCTAAAAAGGGACAGCCGCTAAATAACTGGGACAAATAACGTGATACCCATCAGGACAATCTGAAAGAGAACAGAAGTAGTCATGGCACAGAACACATTCTTGGTGTTCATTCAAACGCTGGCTAATGGCTCAAAGAGAAGACAGCTCAGATTCTACCAAGCACAGTGGAAATCAAACCTCCCAGCAAATGGTAGCAGCCTGACAAATTGTTGTATTTGTGTCACCTACAGGTATCAAGTCACAACTTCTGAGGTATTGAATAATCACACAGATGCCACAAACACATGTATTCCCAGTTTCATTGGAAAAGTCATGTCAATTATACGGGACAAGAAGAAAAACAAATTCCTCTTCTCACCATGGCATCTATCATCTGTTTGTTGACAACTGCTCAAAAAGAATCAGTTCCACACGTGGGAAAAACACTTTCCAGTGAACTGTTAACAAGAAAACTCCAGTGCAGAGTCAAGACTCTCAGCTTTGCATAAGAGGCAAATCCTGAATGCTTGGCTTGCCTACAAGATCAGAAGAGAACTTCTACGTAATTGATGGAATTATTAGTTTAATTTATATACACAGCTGCTTGTGACTACCTGAATCATATCTGCTCAATCATTTGCATTTCAGCCACTGGAGGAAACACAGTAGAGGGACAGAGTGAAGAAAAGCAAACCAGAGTTGGCTCTCTTGCAACCCATGAGCATTCCTGCAGAAAGTGGGAAGCTTTGCCTGCAGCTATCAGTTATCACACTGACAGAAAAGAATTACTCTAAACAAGAACCAAGTGTGTTCTGATACTGTGTTGTGGTCCAAAAGCAACAGGCGGATCAGCCTAGTGGCCTTGATGCTGCTGGCTGTGTGACCAGACAGTCTGAAACAAGTCAGAGCTTCTTCCATTTCTGGATGCTCCTGGCAGAGGTCTGAAGGTCAGGTAGCTGGAAAAAATCAGGATCATTTTATAGTAACAGGCTGAGCCACTAGTCACAAACTGAAGCAATTCTACTTAGAACATTATTTTAAATAACTCAGGAGGGGGAGAAAGAGGAACAGTACAGTTATTCCCAGTGCTCCTACTCATCAGCTAAAATACGAGTCAGGCTGAACTACACAATAGACAATCTTTACTGCCCAAAGACAGCAGGGTGAATAAAAGAACAAAAAAACCAACCAACCAACCAAACAAACAAACAAAACCACCAAACAAAACCCCCAAAAAACTCTCCTTCTCCTAAGCAGAAAATAAAAAATATTTTCTAGCCACCCATTACTAAACTAATGAATTGAAAGATGGAGTATCGAACAGGGTACAAGAAATAACAGCGCCCTGGAAAAAGTCCAGCATTGTCTTCTACAGCTGCTTATGTGAGGTTAACAGGAGGACTGACTCCTATTGTGGAAAATGCCCCACTCAAATCTTTTGTGTTCATTTTTGATTAACAGCTTTAGTCATTGCGGAATTATCAGCAGCTTGGTAAAAGTTCAAAGCCCTTTGTGTGAAGAAAGATGGGTTCGGAGAGGAGGGGAGGGGAGAGTACAGAGTCGGGGAAGAAAGGGAGTGCATAGAGATGGATGAAGAAGCAAAAACAGCAAGGAAGGGTACATGATACATGAAAAAGAGGAATGATAATAAGGGTAGATGCACTATGACCTATTTTAACACAAGTTCTCAAATAGGTATTCACAGAACTCTTGCTGATGGCAATAAAGAGAAAGGTAAAGAGTAGTTTCCAGGTACTAAAATATTAAAAGAATCTGAAATGGGAATAATAATTCTGCTGGTAGGATTTTGTCTTTGAGCAGTTGCAATTACAATAAGGAAATTATAAGATTAAGTAGAAGAAGATGCATTTCATGAGACACGTCTTTCACGGTATGCTCCATACTATGAATTTGTCTTTGTAAGCCATGTGACACTACAGGCAAGCAAGAAAAGTAACATCAAGCAAGGAAAGGAATAAAGATGTAACACAAATAACAAAGCAATACATAAAGAATACCATAACTTGCTGAAATATATTAAGTTGTAACATCAGTTATGTGCATACTTGCTAGTCCACACTCTTTTTAGGTTCAGAGGTAATGCAACTGATGTGTAGAGGTCAAACTGTAAAGTACACTCATAAAGCAATTTTCCTCAGCTCTCTTTCAGTCAGAAGCACTTTACTGTTCCTTTAGTGTGAACTGCAGGGAACAACTGGGAAAGTGTTTCCTACAAGAGAATTTCTACTATAGAATTTGTTTGCAAGTTGGTCTGAAACCATCTAGTTTTGCTAACCTGCCAGATAAATAAGGCATTATCATCTCCTAGAATACTGAATGAAAGAAAAATGAAAGAAAGAAGCTGAATAGTTTCTTTGTTCATGGCATTGCTTTAACTGGATTATTTGAGGCTTGTTCTAAGAAATTTGAAACTTTTATTGTTCTATCTAAAATTTATTTATAATGTCATATTTCAAATGGATATAAAGGCAGCAATAGGGCTTTGGAAATTCCAGATAAACTGTGTACTTGACATTTTGAATTCAAAAGAAATTGGATTACAACTCAGTTAAAATTAACATACAACTGGGCTATCCTTTAACAGGCACAAGCTCTAACAGCAGTGACATCTTGCTCTTGCTAGTGGTCTCATACATCACACCAGAAAATGTAGGGTAAAGTTTTCAACTATAAACAACTGACTTATAATAACTTATTGATCTGGTCTAACACACTGAAACAAATGGAAACCTTCGTATTTCTCTCTTTACTAATGCAATCAGCCTGTCCAAGCAACCAGGAACTTTCACTTAAAGGCTCTGTCAGCACAGATCTATAAACACCTCTGTGATTGTAACAGGATGAACCTAGTGAGCACGCAGAATCCTATCAGATTTCCGTAAGATCAGAATCAAAGATACCCCAGCGAGCATGATGTCAAACTTGCTATCCCAGTATGGGTTCCGCTATTAGCAGCAGGATTACTAGCAAAGATTTCAGTTCAAACAATGGAGTATCCAGATTCCCAGACTGACTGCTCAGTTCTGACAGTGCAGTCCAGATTTCTGGTTACATGCAAGCCATACCTCTCCTTGCTTTCTATTGCAATACTCCATGGCCTCTCACTCTACTCAGCGTTTCCCATACTCCCAAAGGGATACTCCGGCCTTCCAAGGTGTTGTAATACCCCTAACTTCCGTATCTCCCACATTTCCACATCCCTACCAAAATACCTTTCTTCCCTAGTCCTTACCACAGTACAAGCCCACAGGATATTCCTGTGACCTCTATCCCCTCAAACATGAGCACAGTCATACAGATGCAGCTCATGCCATGGGTTCCCCAAAACCTGCACACAGGTACACAAATGCTGCCTAGGTAGTCAGCACTGATACCTTGCTGGCAGCACACTGGAGCTCTTAGGTGCTGACAGTACAAATTGTGCTTGTAGACCATATTCTCTGGTCTACTTTGTTTAGAGCAGAAGTCTCAGCAGTGCACCCAGCTGAAAAACATGGGGCAAAGTTGCTCAAAACTATGAGTCATTATTCCAGAGAAGAGACAAGGAGCAAAACTCAGCTCTGCCACCCAAAAACGTTACTGAAATCTGTACTCATTCGGTGATCACACAGGCCATGATCCTAAAATGCCTCTAATTCTAGCAGGGATAAAAATTTCCCTCTGGCTCCTACCCTTGCACAAAATGAAGAGAGACCATGTTTAGGTGACTGGAACTAATGGAGCTGAATGGTTATGATTGCCTTGTCAGCTGCCTTTATATTACAGATAACAGAGGAAAGAACTACATCACTGTGAATATATTCATCACTACCAAGGGAACAAAAAAACCAAGCAATGCCAAACCTTAAACATATTTGCTTCCATATATGCTGTTTTCTCTACTGAAAGATGATACAGGGGTTTTTTTCTGTGATATTGGAAGGTTTGCTGTATAACTTATGTTTCAATACAGTAGAATAAATAAAAAAAAAAGAACTACAAAGAGTAAAACTCCACAGAAAAATCAACAGAGGGAATGAATATATATTTGCTTCAGAAGCCTTCAACGCTTATTTTCCTCAGGCACACGTAATGTGTAAGGGTTACTTTGAATGTGAGAAATAAAATTCCTACTGGCTACTCTCTGAATGTACCAGATTTAACAGGAGGTGACAGTTGTGCTGATTTTCTTGCCATTGCTTTACTATGAGAGCTTATCTTGTTAGACAGTGTCCTAAAGATACAGACCTAAAATTTCTAGAAGGCAAAAAGGAAAACAGGAAAAAAGAAAAAAAGAGGAGAAAATAGAGAACAAAATATTTTAAACTATGCACTCTACCTAAATAGTGTTACATATTAGTTTGGACCATTTTAGGTATTTCATCCTGATAAAATTCACCCACTAAAAGGAGAAAGGAAGTTTCATGCTGCAACTGACATTGACTCCATTGATACACTGTGATTATATTACTGTTTATAAAATATGTTTAATGACAGCAAATATAAAACCATAAAAATTATACTTCCATTTTAATTGTCTGGGATAGGTGGCAAGCAACTAACTCATGAAATGTACAGCACATTTTGATGTATAGGTGAACAGCCAGGATAACCTCACAAGGGAAGTCCATAACTTCACAACTCATTTCTGGACTGTTCCTCACTCACAAGATGATACACCCTTCAAAATAATAGGCAAAAAGAGATGCAGAACAGAACTAAGAATCTTCCTTAGTAATTGTATCCCAGAAAGAAAGAATGTATCTAATGCACAGAAAACATGGAATGAAATTCCTGAGAGTTGTACAGCAAGTGATAAAGCCGGAAAAAATAAAAATCCCTTGCAATCACAGACGCGACAGAAAGCCACTTTCAGTTCTTTAAGTTCCCTGAGTCCACCTGTTCTAATACTGAAGGCAAAATGGAAAACCAAAATGTCCATAAAATGAAAAATTATTATTTTGGTATTGGTTTGGTTTTTTATTTTTTTGTGGGGAGGGAGAAGTGTTGTTTGTTTTAAATAGAAGAGCTATTCTTTCTTGTCAGAACAGACAATAGAAAAGAGCAGAGTTGTAAGAGTCCTTGTGTGTTATGCACCTTTTTCCCTTCCAAAGCTTGCACAATTATTTCACATCAGGTTTTATTAGTCTGAATCATGACATCATTATGTACAGAGTACAGTTCACTGGCACAATCCAGATCTACTGCTAAAATTGCTCTGAGAATAGATATGGTAAGTCATGTTTTGAACTAAAGAAATACAGCCTTCTCAGAGAACGTGTAAAGAGAGAATTCTTTTGTTAGCTGTCACTGAGATTTTGCTATCTCTGTTAAATATATAATGGTTAGTGTCATAACGAAGATCAGCCATCGTGTTACGGCATTTATCTTCGTGAGTGAAGAGAGGAAGGGCTACTGTGATTTATTCTGTCTCTCCTCGTGAGACGATTAATGTCATAAGAGATTAGTCTTCAGTACTGACTTGTACACAGAATAAAATACAGGGCTGGAGTGGGATGTTAAGCAGTTTTAATTGTCACAAGTTTGGAAGCCCACATTACTTACATATGGCACAGTTGACAATTAATCATCTAAGATTTTCAAAAACAGGGGAATATTTTGCAGCTCACTAACTCATATTCATTTTGTGTCATTTATTTGTTCAGTCTTTCTTAGCAGTCTTTCTACACAGTCCTTTCCTCCATCTCATCACCTAAGTCCACCCACACTTGTCCTCTTAAACACACCATTTATTGTAGAACTGAAGTCCATACTGGTGGTTTATAGAGAGTTTTGGTAGCATCTGTTCAAAGGTTTAAAAAATACACTATTTAACAATTATTACTAAGAGACATTTGTCACAATACAAATTAGAGAGAATATATAATGGCTCTGTATCTAAGTTTGTGCTGTATAAACAGCTTTCCTCAAGATTTGAGAAAAGTTATGTGTTCACCTCTTCCCAGGGTCGTCATAAAATAATCCAACCATCCTAAACTGAAGATAGGAATTTTTCAAAAGCTTATCACTTTGGAGAAATGCACACAGAGTATTTTGTTTACATGCTGCCTACTTCTTGTTATGGAAGAAAATACTTCAAATAATACTGTGGTGAAAATAAAAACAGAACCTACCAACATGATAAGCAAAAGTTCTGTTAAAAAGGGAAGAATTATTTTTCCCCAAAACCAGAACATGAATATTCTGCATTTTCTTAAGTTCTCCTTTTCTGAATACTGCTAAATGATAAATATCCTTGATATAAAAGGATAATTTTTTACCACTGGTGTACATCAAACAGAACACATTATTAAAAAGCTCTCATGGTAAAGTGTTATCTTTATCTAGGCTTCTCAAATATTGACTTAAACATTTTTATCAGGCTGTTAATCACATCCGCATTCAATGTGAACAGCAACTGAGACCAGTCCTGACAGCCAGGTAACAGGGCAACATTATGGCAGAAAAAAGTCTTGTGAAAGCTAAGGACATTTCTTATTGATGGTAAGTGGATAGGAGAGAAAAATCAATGGGTCCTCATCAGTACAACTGTCTACCAGCTGGATGCTGATTTTCCTTAGAGATTAAAACCAACAGGAGCAATCACTTGGCACAGGTGAACAAATCCAATAGGACCTCCAGTCTATAAAGAAATAAAGTGAACGGTGACTTCAAGGCTGAAGTTCATGATGAGACAAAATGATGATTGTTAAACCAACCCTTGGTAATCAGATCTTGAAACAAAATAACAGAACATACCTTGCCCCATAGACGTACAAACTGAAAATGTTCAGAATAATCTGCAATTTTTGTGAAGGTTTCAAACTCCTGACCTTGCTTAAA
Organism: Atrichornis clamosus; assembly: GCA_013400975.1. Taxonomy (NCBI): domain Eukaryota; kingdom Metazoa; phylum Chordata; class Aves; order Passeriformes; family Menuridae; genus Atrichornis; species Atrichornis clamosus. The sequence goes on from WBMZ01013880.1 coordinate 121,112, forward strand.
GGAATTATTTCGAGCTGCAAGACTGGCTGACCTCCCCAAGTCAAGCTGGACAAGCACTGGCCAGGTTACAGTGAGAAATGGCCATCAGTCACACACATCACGCAACTTCCACCACCAAACACCAGAATCCCAGCAAAGTAACTAGTCAACACAGAGGAATCACAGAGGATTTTATAAGGAAATATAAATACCGAGACTTCTCATAAACCTAGACTTCTCATAAAACTAGGCTTTCTGTTCAATACAAGCTTCTATTTTTAAGGGTCCTTGATATCATAGCACATTTCTTATTCTAAGACCCCTGACTATACACTGAACCGAGTAAACTGTTACCTGACAGCATGGTAACTGTAACCCATGAAAAGCAAACACAGAGAGCTTAAAATATGGCTGTTACACAGTATATTCTGTCATAGGTTCTCTTCTTTTTCTGTGAGAAACAACATAGGTGCACATGAAGATCTGAGTATTCCCAAAGTCACATCTCCTCAGCAAATGTAGCACTAAAAATTGCCGGGTCCTAGGAAATGCTACTGGCAAATAAATTCAATGTCTATGGCATTTTGGCACATAATTTTCATGTTTTAAAAGTTGATAATAATATATTTTAGCTGTATGGAAAAGTAATACATTTTATCTGTATGGAAAAATTACACTGTCTCAACATGGGCTTCCAGTGTAACTACTGAACTCAGATAGTACCTTTGAAACAATCACAGAATCACAGAATCCCTAAGGTTGGAAAAGACCTCCAAGATCATCAAGTCCAACCTTTGACTGAGCACCACCACGTCACCTAAACCACAGCACTAAGTGCCACATTCAGTCACTTTTGAACACTTCCAGGGATGGTGACTCCACCACCTCCCTGGGCAGTCCATTCCAATGTTTAACCACATTTCAGTGAAAAACTTCTTCGTGATGTCCAAACTGAATCTACCCTGGCACAGCTTGAGGCCATTTCTTCTTGTCCTGTTGCTGGTTGCCTGGGAGACCAACTCCCATCTGGCTACAGCCTCCTTTCAGGCAGTTGTAGAGAGCTGTAGAGACTCCTCTCCAGGCTACACAACCCCACTTTGCTCAGCCGCTCCTCATAGCACTTGTGCTCCAGACCCTTCACCAGCTTGCCTGCCCTTCTCCGATACAGCCCCACACCTCAGTGTCCTTTGAAGTGAGGGGCCCAGAACTGAACATAGCACTCAAGGTGTGGCCTCACCAGTGCCAAGCACAGAAGGACGATCCCTGCCCTGATCCTGCTGGCCACACTATTTCTGAGACAGGCCTGGATGCCACTGGCCTTTTCAGCCACATGGGCACATGGCTGGCTCATGTTCAGCTGCTGTTGACCAACACCCTCAGGTCACTTTCCAATGGGCCGTCTTCCAGCCACTCTTCCCCACTCCTGTAGTGCTGCACGGGGTAGTTGTGACCCAAGTACAGGACCCCACACTTTGCCTTGTTGAATCTCATACTGTTGGCCTTGGTCCATTGATCCAACCTGTCCAGATCCCTCTGCAGAGCCCTCCTACCCTCCAGCAGATCAACACGCCCACCCACCTTGGTGTCATCTGCAAGCCGACTGCGGGTGGACTCAACTGCCTCATCCAAATCATCGATAAAGATATTAAACAGGATGACTCCAATACTAGCCCCAATACTGAGCCCTGGAGAACACCACTGGTGACCAGTCACCAGCTCAACTTACCACCACTCAGTACCATTCTCTGGGCTCTGTCACCCAGTCGGTTTTTAACCAAGCGAAGAGTGAACCCATCGAAGCCATGAGCAGACAGTTCCTACACAAGAATGCTGTGGGCTGTACTGAAATCCAGGTAGGCAACATCCATAGCCTTATCCTCATCCACTAGATTGGTCACCTGGTCACTAAAGGAGATCAGGTGGGTTAAGCAGGAACTGACTTTCCTAAACCCATTCTATCTGGGCCTGATTCCCTGATTGTCCTGTATGTACTACGAGATGGCACCTTCTCAGACACTGAGGTCAGGCTGACAGGCCCGTAGTTCCCCAGATCCTCCTTCCAACCCTTCCTGAAGGTTGGTGTCACACTGGCCCATCTCCAGTCACCTGGGTTCTCCCCAGTTAGCCAGGACTGATGATAAATGATGGAGAGGGGCCTGGCTCCTCCACCGGCTGCCTCAGCACCCTGGTGTGGATCCGCTCTGGCCCCATAGACTTGTGAGTGTCTAAGTGGCACAGCAGGTCACTGACTGCTTCCCCCTGGATTACAGGGGGTCTATCGTGCTCCCTGTTCCCAGCTAGGAGGGCCAGTTCCCTTGAGGATATCAGGTCCTTCNATCAAGTACCCTTTTCCTAATCATTGGTTACAATGTACCCCTGCACATTCAATAAAGGATGGAGATTTTCCTTGGGCCTCTTTTCGTTGTTAATGTATTTACAAAAACACTTTGTATTATCTTTCACAGCAGTGGCCAGATTGAGTTCTAGCTCAGCTTTCACCATTCTCATTTTCTGTCTACAAGACTTAATGACATCCTTGTACTCTTTCTGAGTTGTCTGCCCCTATTTCCCAAGGTCATAAACTCTTTCATTCTCCCCAAGTTTCAGTGAAAGCTTCCTATTCAGACAGGCCAGCCTTCTTCACTCACAGCTCATCTTTCAGCACATAGGGACAGCCTGTTCCTGTGCCTTTAAGATTTCCTTCTTAAAGTATGTCCAGCCTTCCTGGACCTCTGTTTTTTAGGGCTGTTTCCCAAGAGGCTCTCTGAACCAGTGTCCTGAACAGGCTGAAGTCTGCCCTCCAGAAGTGCAAGGCAGTTTTGGTGAATCCTTTCCCTACTTCACAGAGAACTGAAAACTCCATCATATGGTGGTCCCTATGCCCAAGATGGCCTCATACCTAGAATCTTCAATGGGAGATTCTAGATTTTGTTGTTGCTCTAGTAATAAGGTGGTCAAGATAACTTGAAACCAATTCTGAAAATTCCAATAAGAGGTCTTATTACTAAATGAGTGAGGAAATATTTCAGATGACAAACTGGGTTTTTTTCCGTTATTTCAAAAGCATTACTTATGATTTCAACAACACTCCTGTAGACAAGACAGACCATAGTATAACTTGTTCTAAAAATAAACTGAATGCAACATAATGGAAACATAGTACTTCATTGCCAAGACAAAGGCCCTGTCTTTTATAAAGGAGAGACTACAGACTATTTTTTTTTAAAGTTTGGTGTTTCATTGCAATCCTTATACTTCCAAAGCCTGAGAAAACTCCAACCTTTAAAAATGAAGGTTTGGGGACTTCAGTTGATTATAAAATTAAGTAAAATTGTAGGAAAATTAATAAATAAATAAATAATATGCAATTTTACCAGTGAATTGAGAAAGTGAGTTTTTTCCCTCATTTTTCATTGTCACTCAGATTTTTTTTTTTACTCCTTAAGTATCTTTGCTATTCTACTTCTTATTGGTACAAGAACATCTCCATTTTCTTCACTGCTCCTCAATGCAGTACTGTCATTTTTCTTCCCAGGATTACATCAGTATCACCCAGGCACACACTCTTTTCACCACATGACATGCCAACAGACATAAACCCAGTTTCATTCTCTTCTATTAATCCCAGAAAATGTATACAAGTACTAAAAGTAATAAGCTTCATGATTATTATCACGTATGTATGGAGCATTTAAAACCACTTTTTTTTTTCAGAATATTAATTCTCAGAATGCTTTCCCCAGATCTCTTCCCTCTTCCTCCACACTCATATCTTTTTACAAAATTAACTCCAACATTTAACAACACTTGAACTAACACATGAAGCTTCTTGCCATAACAGCTCCAAGACTGCTGATAAAAGCAAACAGGTGCAGTGTTTTATAAATTTTCTTAAACATTTTCTTTTTTTTTGCAGCTCTTTCAGAAGCATTTCCCAACCACCATGCATATATACAAGCCTCACGTATCCAAGCTGCCATTGTTGTAGATCTGGCTCAAAGTGAAAACAGAGGCATTATTTCACTCTATTTAACATTACTTTAAATAGCTTGAGACATTCTCCTACAGCTCAGACACTAATATAATGAATTAGCACAAGAAAATTACAGTATGAAACTGCATCTGTCCTTATCAAGGACAGTTAAAATTGACTAACCATACCGAGATTATTTTCATGGTTTTGGTTTTTTTTAATGGAAGTGTTACAGATTCTGAGAATTATAGAACCATAGAATGGTTCGGGTTGGCAGGGACTTTAAAGATCATCTAGTTTCAACGCCCCTGCCTTGGGCAGGGACACCTTTCACTAGACCACATTGCTCAAAGCTCCAGCCACCCTGGCATTGAACACTTCCAGGCATTGGGCATTCACAACTTCTCTGGGCAACTTGTTCTTGTATCATGAGAATGTATTGATAATTGTATTGTGTCAGTCTATTTCCAAGCAAAGTAGGTAACCCTATGAATTGCTGGAGACAGAAAAGTTCTATTTGGCAAAATAATAATTATTTAATTAAATATTAATCTACCAGAAAAAATTTAACACATCCATGAAGGAAAAAATATTTTTATGACTATTTTATTTATTTTTATTACGGTATCTTAGATTGTTTTTTGGTTGGTTGGTTTTTCTGAACAGATTAGAAATCAGTAAGACAATGCTTTTCTGATCAAACTTTCAAAATCCGTACAAAACATTTCTGATCAACTGTTTTGACTCTATTACTCCAAATTTTTTACAGTTGCCCATCTTCTATTGCATTTTTCACTGCAGAGTTCACAGACCAGTTGAAAGACTACCTTTCTGGAGTACAAGAAGCACAACAGCTAAAATCATTGCTCAGACACCGACTTTATTCTCAAGGCTTTTCAGTATGCTCACTCCTATTATAGGTACTCTCCTGCATTGTATCCCGCACCCTTCAGTCAGTCGCGCATCTGTTTGTTCACTTCTCCCATATTTATAATCTCTTTCATTGGAAAACTCCCCAGACAGCAGTATGAGAGTTCTGAGGTCTCTTCTTCAAGTATCGATGCTGCTGTGGGACAAGAGGCTAAATTAACAACCCAAAATGGTTATGTGAACATCAAACGCTTACTGTGAAGGGCTGATCAATAGCACAGGTACTGAGAAGCTCCTGTGCATGTACTTAGTAAATGCAACAATCATCAGGGATACATGTACAAAAAGCACGCAGTAAGCGCAGACAAACTGATAAAAATCTCCAGGTTTACCTTGTAAAGCCACAGCCCCTTAGTTCTTAAGTGCTTCTACAGATCTAAACCAGAGCATGTTTTAAAGCAGCAACCATTTAGTGGGGCTCACCATCATTGGAACACTGTTATCGTAAAGAGCAGGAAAGATCCTTCCTCATATGGTAACTGCAGTGTCTAAGCTAGCTTAAAGCAGTAATTTGGTTTTCTTTCAGTGTCTGCTCTTCGGGAGCCAATCCCATGCTCTAAAACCTACAGATTTCACTAAAAGACTTCTTCTAAAGACAAGGGGCATCAGTCCAAGACAAAGGGTTGGTTATCCCTGACATTCCACTCGGGTGGGTAGATCTCATTCCAAAAGCAATAGGGGAAGTCGGCACTGAGTCTGTTGATCCCTGAACACTGACTGAAAGAACAGGATTTTAGCATGAAGAATCTGACTGCAAGATGAAACAATCACGAATGTGGACCAGCCCAAGAACTGGGAGCAGCATCCATTTCTTGCTATTGAAAAGTGTCACACAAAGGATGTTGAGGCTCATTATGGGCAGATCAAATGTCCCAAGCATGTAGCCTTGTTTCTATGATTCTCCCAGTCAGTCTCACAGGCCTGTAATCCAATATCTTAAATATAGATATATTTTTTAATAAATATATGTGTATATATACAGAAAAATTATTTATATTTAATATATATTTATTTTATATATATTATATCTATTTATAAAATATTTGGACTACTAAATCAGGAATTTGAGGGACCACATCAAAACATTTAATCCTTATTCTTCCCTTCCGTCAAATATTTCCTACTGTGATGTCTGACAAAAAGCGTTTCAGCTATTGCCCAGGAGGCCACTGTTGTACTGTGATCTGTATTCAAAGTCTCCATCTGCAGAGATGTACTGGGCAGGGCGATTCCTTCAGCAAAGGAAACTCCACCATTATTTTAAAATATTAGTAGACCTATCAAAGGCAGCTCATGCTCTATACTACCACTGCCCTCTTCTCTTCTACCATCTGGCCTGATGGACCCAAGCTTTTGCTGAACTGTCCAGCAGTTCTGCTGACATGTGCTAAAAAGACAGGAGATTTAACAATTCAATACAACTTGACACCACAGCATCCCAGAAACAGGACAAAAGGAACACAACCTGTTTGACAAGGACTGCCAAAGAAGCAAAATTGGCTACACAGATTTTTCTTATTCTGGGCTTAAAAAAAAAAAAAAAATGTTTAAAACCAAGAGACCTTCACACATAAACAATCCAGGCAAATGCCTGGTAGTCCCTGACATCTTCAGGAATGTACGCACCTGTTCAGCCATGGTCATCTTGAAATCAGTAACAAAAAGGTATCAACATCTCTTGAATAGTAACCTCTTTGAAGATTTCTTCTATGGTGAATTCTGAGTTTATTCCACAGCTAGACAGTGAGACTCACTATGTTATTCTACTTTTTCTCTTTTTAAAACAGAAGATGTGTGCTTGCAAGCTGTCTCAAAAATCTGCATTATGAATGAAACAAATTATGGAATAGATTAGAATGCATTAAGCACTACTCCTCTACGTACAAACCTGCTGCAGCATTGCCGCATCAAACTGCTGAAAAATATCAAGAGACTAAGCCCAAAATGCCTCAAAAAAACAGAGAATGAGAACCATTAACTGGATACAGAATTTTCAATCTGTACAAGAAAATTGATGCTTTCTGTCTAGTCACTGTCAGAAAAAGACATAACAATGCATCTGAATTCTAATTCATGCCCATCGGACAACTTTTCATAATCATTTTATTTTCTTAGTAATCCCATTTTTTTAAGCAGAATGTAAATTTCCACTAAAAGAGCAGATTCTGGCAAAGGCCAGACAAGTCATAACTCCCATCAGTAATCAAAGTTACCGATTTTAATGATTTCACAAAACTAAAACTAGCTTCGGTTGTGTGACTTCTTTTCAAGTCTAAATAAAGTGACCTTGAGGCCCTTTCCAACTTCACCTTCTATGATTATCAAAGTAATGCTCTAATTAAGATGCTTTTCATAATCTAAACACCAAGTTCCAAAGAGGTTCTCATTAGTTTTACCTGTCTAGAATTTCTAAATGACAGAAATGTCAAATGAGATTAAAGAAGCTGGTATGATCAGGGAATGTCATGATTTTGAGATAGCTGCCAGAATCTTAGTCCAGAAGAATGATAGCAGGCTATGGACAATAAGGATCTATTTTCTCCCATTACCCTTGCTAGGTAATTTTGGCAGGCAGACATAATGACATGGAATGTGACATGCTTCTCTGATACAGCAATGCCAGCAGCTGATGGATAACTGGGAATTTTGAGGCATTAAAAAGAATTAACATTTATCCAAAAATAGGTATCAATGGATGTTCAGTTTCAACTGATGAGACAGAAAGAGAACTAATTAAACCAGAAGGTTATAACTTAATGAAGAATGAACTTAAGTACTTTGGCAATACAATAGTAGTAAAGCCTCATCTTATACAAAAAGAAGATTCTAGTCACAAAGGCAGGAACAAATCATATGGAGCGTGAATTTGTGATTTACTAGACTCTAGACATTTCACAAGGCATCTCAACAAGTATATGAACCACTACACACAGTTAGGCAGGTTCTCCAGGCTGCTAGGAGTCAGGTGAAATGGAATAAAACTTTGACCTTCAAATTCTTGATATATATTTTGATTAAGGCTTCTTCCCTCTCTAGACATCAAGTTACACAGGAAGTTAACTAGGATAAAACAAATATAAACCCTGACTAGAACAACTGCTTCATTAAATTCCTAAGCCTGTCTATAAGATCTAAGAAAGATCACAAGAAAGAAAGAAAATAGCTTTGAGTTCTCTGAAACAACCGAATAGCTCAAGATCTTTGTCTTTCAAGGAAGACTTCTGAAGTTGTAGAGGTTTAGGAAATGTTGTTATCTGTAAGTCAGACTATGCTCTGTAGGATGCAACTGTAACCCACAGGACAATGACCCCTAGAGCTGACCCTCTACAAGCAGTGAGATTCTCATCACAAACTTGTCTAGACCAATCTATGTATATAGGAGGACAAGTTTTAAAACAGATCATGTAATACATGCCATCTAAAGAAATTACTTTCTAATGATCCAAAATAATGAACAATAATCTAGGATGTGACCTGGAACATCTTCTACCCAGAATTATAGCCCAATCCTCTAAAGAGTCTGATGATTCCAGAGCAACAGACTGAACTAGGCTGCTGATCCTGGCAAATACTGTCAGAGAGAAACTAAACTAGAAGCTACTCTACATAGCAAGTTTTCTCAGGCCACATCAGTCATAACCTGCAATGTAACAGCTGGATCCATATGTTAAAGAACTCAAGTAAAAGTCCTCCAATACTGAGGAAAGTTACCTGGCAGGGTCCACAAATTTTGTCTGCTTAGCTCAAGCAATTAAAGAGAGCTAAACTCTTAATAGTTAAAGGATGAAAAAAATCAGATCACCCCATCCTGTTCCACTGTCAGAAACAGCAGAGCTTGCTTGAACCAAAGTGAATGGAGACCCCTTCAACACTACGTACCATCCCTAACCACAATCTGTGCACTGACACCAAAGAAGCTCCAGGATGACAGCATGCACTGACAGATGGCTTATGAACTGTCTCCTGACACTTGTGATATCTGCACTAGAACCCTACCACCTTTCAGAAAGTTGCAGGTCATCCTTTCCAACCAAGATTAGCTGCAGGTAATTAGCAGGCACCACAGAAGGCCAGTGTGTCAGATTTGGGGTTCTTTGGGGAGGGTAATTGTCATTCAAAGTCAGTAAGTGATTAAATGGACCACTTATGACCAATCTGTTGCACTTGAGCAGCATGAGGATTTGCTACTGAACTCACAGGATGAATAAATGGTTTGTACCAGGATGTGCTGCTTACTGTTCTGCCTTAGTACTGGAAGCTGACCCAGAGTGAAGTCTAAGATATTTGATTCATTCAGTCTGCAAGCTTCTCAGAAGGAGGATTTGTTCAGCTTCAACTGGAACCCATGGAACCATAATGAAATAATTTCCACCAATCACATCTTCTCCCAGGTCTTGATAGCACAAAAGGGGGCCTCTACTCAGTTCTTGCTATTTACAGGAAATGCCAAGATTATCACCATCATTACACCTAGCAAAACCCAAAATATTTTGAAATTTACAATGTTTAAAAAAAAAAAAACAAAACAAAAAACTGCAACAAGACTATTATTCCAAAGCCAAGAGGTCGAATTTAGCAAATGATTCTCCAGATGACTGCAATTTGCTGATCACAGTATAAAGAAAAAAATTCCAGCATGAAGTACAGTAAGTTTGGCTTTTCTACCTGGTCCAGCATGCAACCTGGTTCAGACTAGGATGCTATAACGCCATGGTTTGATCCAGGGAGTTGGTGAACTGGACTAGCAAATACAAAGCAACCTAGCTGTGAAGGATGGTAGCGTCTTGAGTGTGATTAGTGGAAATTATTTCAATTTCCATGTGATTCCATGTGCAACTGACCAAATCTACTCCTGGAAGAAGAAAAAACAGATCAGTTATTTCAACAGAAAATGCAGTGTATCAGGAAGATATTGTCTCTTCTATGGAGAAAGGTAAATCAGAAGACAATGGAAACATTCACTGTAACTGGGAACATTAAATCATACCTTAAGGCACTGAGAACACCTTCACACTATTGAGGAATGCTCATATAGAGGTTCCTGTTAGGGTTTTCTCCTATGTTACCCTGCTCTGATAGAAGTAATGTGACATTACTGAGAACAGGACCCATTCCTGGGACAGGTTCCTGTCTACCTAAAGGTCTGCCACGTCAAGGGTTGAAGGGCTGTCTCTAGATAAAGAATTAAAAATTTCATTTCTCTCAATCGACCCTAGAAAAATGCAAAAGGTGGGCTGAAATACATGAAATTGTTTGTAGATCACCTTTTAAAATAAAAAATATTAAACTCATGCTTATTAATGGTATTTCATAGTAACAAAGTAAAATATTGACAACTAAACCCACAGAAGGTAGGAAAAAAAAGTGCAGGTTCAACCTTGTCTAACAACTGCAAAAATTACTTTGAATAAAACAAACTGGAAGAAACCCTAGAGCAAATCAAAATAAAATATAGCTCTTCAAAGCAGCATTGATCGTGGATCAAAGGGAAAGGCCATCAAAACTTCCCAAGCCACAATGTTTCTGCATGTCTGAAAAAGAATTAAGTCAGAACAAATATGGAAATAATAGCAGGTCTCTGTTAAGCCAGCAACAAAGAAATCCTTAATACCATAAAACAAAGTTATGTCAGATTTCCCATTTTTAAAAATACATGAAGCTCCTTTTGCATAATGCTTTAAAATGTTATTTATAGTAACAAAAGCAAAGACTTAACATAAAAGTGAAAGGGATTATCTATCATCAATGGTGTAGCTACACAGACGTTACTCCTCTACTTTTTTGTTTCGTTTGTGGTCTTCAAATATGAAGATACAATACAAAAATACTTCCATACCCCAACGTGATCTGTTTCAACTACACTATCTCAGCATACCAGATGAAGCAACAGTCAGCTTTTGGCCAGCCAGTCACATTAAACAGTAGCATGCAAGCTAACAATTCCAGTGGGCTTTTGTTAGTTTTCATGTCTTTTCCCAGCATCGGCTTCCTTAATTAATTAGCATAATTTTCTTAAAGTTTGTAAGAGGAAGCAAACAGGTCTTAGTTAAGAGCTGGATCCTGTCAGGAGACTACTCCAAGAAACACAAGAATTAAGGTATGAACGTTACTCACCCAATATGCACACGTCACCCAAACCACAAGGACTCTCCATAGAGCTGTAAAGCACATAAGTCTTTGGTAACATAAGAAAACCTTTCTTTCAGAACAAAATTTGGAGAAGAAAAAGAAAAAATACTAGGGAGGCAATCCAGCACACAAATAACTGAACAAGGACTACTGTTTTCATTCTTGGGATTTTCTTCTGCTTTACTGTCAGAGTGGCAGAGACTTAAATGAGCTGTGTTTCAAAATACCACTTACAGGAAAGAGGAAAGGGCAATAATAAGGGCGAGCTATTAATAAAAAAAAAAAAAAAATCCTTTAAAAATGTTACCATAAACTATCACCCTTCATAGGCAGATGGTCAATGCTTCTGAGTTCTGCATTCCCAAAATGACCACATTTTGTTCAGGCCTCTTTCAGCCTTCTACAAATAACAAAGGATCATGTCTAGAAGTCAAATGACAGAAGTTGGATCACTGCAACCTACTTAAAACTGTCATCAGTTCTTATGTGGCAGAGTATCCTTGGGCATGTTTTGTTCTCAGTATTTTTCATTTCAGTATTTTTTATTAAGAATTTTATGGCATAAAATTTTTAAGAGGCAGAATTCACTATTTCAGTACTTCCAGCAACAGCTTGAGAGTCCTTGTGAGGCTAAACAGAGATAAGTTTTTTTCATCTGAAAGGAATCACTACAAATTGCTTTAACTACTCAAGTGTTTAACCTTTCTATACAATTTTAATGAGTTCCACATATGACCAGAAAACAACAATACAGTTACATCAAATGAGGATCAACTAAAAGACAGAGGAAAGACAGGATGTTTCTCCTCCTTCCTTGAAAGGTTTTCTTTTGTTCTCATTCTTTTAAGTGTTCTATCTTAGTCTATCAGACACAAAAAGCAGAAAACTGGCATGGAGATAATGCCCAGGTCATACATAAGCACTGCTGTAGTCTGCTGCAAAGTACAGAGTTGACGTATCGGGTCTACATCAAAGATATGCCCTCGGCAGGTTGTAAAGACAAGTTGCAATTTTGTCCATAAAAATGTGTGTTCTACAAAATGGGCTCTGTAACATGAACTGTTAGTGGTATGCCACCATTCCATTGATCCTGCACATGCGTTCATTTCTCAGGAATGCTTGTAAGCTGGGCTATGCCTTGCCCTAAGATAAGCAGACTTGCATGAGGAAAAAAGCAGCATGTCACAGACAGAGAGATTCAACTCTCTGCAGGAGACTTCGTCCATAAAATGTAAGTTCTGATACAGGACATCCCAGTGGCTCCTGCTTTATTGCCTGTATCACATGCGTGGTATTTACAGCAAGAGATAAATACAATAGGAGTCCTTTCCTGCTTATGTTTTAAAAAATTAAGGGAACAGCTTGAAAAAAACACTGCATTGCAGGAACTTAAGTTATCAAAGACCCCTTAACCAAATACTGAAAATGAGTAAATAATACTGACAGTTAGTTTAGAGCCTCACCACTTACACATTACAATGTATTTTAAACGGCATATATTTCTCTGAAGTACTTCTGTTTCTTTCATTGTGAATGTAGGAAATGGAGAGCTGTGTAACGATTTCAGGCTTGAGTCCAGTTTTTGTGCTCCTTTTTATCCATAACTATTACATGGTACATTATGAGTTTCAATATAGATTGAATACAGAGACATGACCATATCAATTTCTGTCATAATTACTGTGAGAGAAGTAGTAATAGAGAATGAATGAGGCAAAAGTGTAGCCACAGAAGGAAGATGATTTTACGACTATGAAACAGAACTACTACGGAGACGCTGTTGGTGTCATAACTACCTCTCCCACAGATTTCCTGAACAGCTTTGAGTAAGGTACTTAATCTTTCCATGTCTCAACTCTGCAAGCGTAAAGCAGAGGTCAAAATACTTAACCTCATAGGCATGTTGCAAGTATAGAAACATTTGCATTTGGGAAGCTACTGGGTGCTGCTAATAATAGCTGTGTATGTATGATTGAAACATAAAATAAAAATCTGCTTTGGGATTGTTTGGAAGGTGTATGAAAAATTAAGTATGGCACCTCACAATAAACAAAGAAAATAAAATTCAGCAGTTCTAGAGAGTGAACTTAAAATACTTGGGAAACTGGCATGCAAGTACATCATTGAAAGTCTAGGTTGTAATGTAGGGATATGCATAACAGAGTGACAAAGCAATGACAGCAGTGTTAGCTCTGTCATTTCATACTTTTTAGCATTTCACTTTGAAAGCCTAATATTGTTCCAATGCAACGGCTTTTGTAAAAAATATAACACGTAAATATCCACACAGTTCCTCTATGTATTAATTCACTCTCTTGTTTCTAAAAATAATGTCGCAGTATACAATTTTACAACATATTGATCTAGGTAACTCATGGGTTGTTTTTTGTGAGTAGGTATCAATCACTTCATTGTTTACTTGTCTGTGGAAAGAAATTGATTTAATCAAACCTTGCAGTAATACATTATTGATGTATTCCAAGAAAACAAAGTCATAATGAACCGTCAGGGTTCTAACATAAAATATTGTAAGGAGCAGCAATTTTGGCTTCAATCTTTCATTGTGATTTGCAAACATACGTGACTATACAAGTAGTAAAGACCAGTGCAAGACTGTAGTTGGTCTGAGCAGCACCACATATCATTCACATAACAGACTTGGGACAAGCTTTCCAGAACCTGGCAACCCCTGGAGGCTGGACAAAAGCACACTGTGGAACTTGTGTATCTTTGCCAGTTATATACAGCAGTGTATCATCTTACATTCTACTTGATTTTAGCAAATCATTACTCTTCTGTGGAGAATGTGAGATGATACGACATCAAGAAAATAAGAGGAGTCTTAGCCCTTCTCCACAGCAATGCCTCAGCCTTTGTTCTCTAGAGGCTTTAAACTTTTTCATCTATTAGACCAGATGGGAACAGCAATTTTATTCGATACACAATAAATTCTTTATGCATCTTATTTGTCAAACAAAATACAGCTTACAATGGTAACTACAGCAGCAACGTGAAATAATAAAGTTAGGAGTAATTGACGTATTTTAGAGACTTTTGAATACATGTTTGTCAGTTTAAAGCAGGGAAAAACAAGTACCATAGCAACATCCACTGCCAAAACTATTTTGGCAAAGGTGAGTGAGTATTTTACTGCAGTTAAACTTCTGTTGCAATCACAAGAAATAAGAGCGTACAGTAGCGACACCATATCAGAGCATCTTCACTAATGCTGCATTATTACAAAATGTTGGGGGATGTATCATAAGCCACATCAGAATTTAGCACTGCCCAAGCCTACGAGAATACCTCGATACAGCTTACAGAGACATCTATAGGTAGTGTCTGTCTAAGACCTTATAATTATTTGCATAGGAGAGAGAGGCTGAACTTCCGATCTAGGAATTCGTGTAATGAGGTGAAAACATTTTACAAGAGAAGTGCTTCACAAACAAACTAAACAAATAATAGTAGTAAGCTATCATTACCCATTACCAGAAACAGATGCAACATTAGCAATGGCATGTCACTTAAACAATTCAGTCTGTATCAGGGATGAATAAAAGATAAAGTTGGTGTAGATACAAAAAGCAACATAACCAGCAGCCTATCTTTCCAGCTTTGTCATCTTTCTACACACTCGGCTGGAGCTGAACCAGACCCAACTTTGCAGAAGACACGCATATGAACGTGTACAACTATACGTGCTGTACCGCGCATAACTATTTGTTGTACAATTCCTAGAATGGAGAGAATCCAGACATACTCCGAAACGGAAAAACAACATAAACAATGTGCTCTGTTACACTTAGCAAACAGTAATACAGAATCATGAAAACAGATACAGTAGGGTGAGGGAGACAGTTTCTTAATGAAGTGGGAATGGATCAGGTCTCCAGAGCCACGGAGCCTTTTCAGAAGTGCGTTTGATTGCCCTGGATATTGCCCGGCTCGGTGGGGGAAGCAGAGAGGGTGAAGCGAAATCCCAGGACAGAGCTGTCTCTAACGCCCCTCACCCCTGTCCTCTTGTCCGCACTAAAGGGATTAAAAAGCAATTCCCGGCTATAACACTTTTCTCTAGATTAAAAGAAAATTAGGATATCTGATGCATGAACTTTGCAAAGATAGACACGATCCCTGGGTATTCACGCACACACACACACACACACATGCAAAAAGAAAAGAAGAGAAGCATTTCCTCACGCACACACCGCGGAAGGGACGTAGGTATTTCTCCTCTCCAGGCAGGCGGGGACGAGCGGCAGAGCCGCGGGCTGCCCGGACCGCCAGCCCGGGCTCACTCGGCACAGGCACTCGGCACACTCCCCGCCGCTCTCGCACACTCACTCCCGCACGGGCACTCCCGCTCCCTCGCACATACGCCCCGGCTCTCTCTCCCTCGTTCTCCCTCTCACTCGGAGTCCCTCGCACACTCTTTCCTCCAGACTCGCTCGCACGCTCCCTCTCTGTGTCTCTCTCTCCCCCCTCCCGTCCCTCCCCATAGCAGCCCCGACCGCCGGCAACAAAGCGGCGGGCGGGCAGCGCGCCGGGCTGGCGGCGGCGGGACGCGCTCACCCCGCGCACGCACACACATACACACACACACACACACACACACGCACGCACAGACACACACACACGTAGCTGCCGCTGCCACCGCGGCACCTACCAGGCGGGCAGCCTCGGCCCAGGTGCGGTCCTTCTTCTTCCTCTTGTCTTTCATGTTTGCATCTCATTGAGGTGGTTCTCGGGGGGGGGAGC